>VDFB02174767.1:0-17505 GCA_007258455.2 Sequoia sempervirens | reverse complement strand
CAAATATCCAAATTCATTCTTAACTACATCATTTGTCGGTATGGCCTTCCACAATCTATCATCACTAACAATGGACGTCTATTTAAAAACCAAGAAATTCATGAGTTATGTGAGCGATTTCACATCCAACATCATTTTTCCTCTCTGTATTACCCGCAAGGAAACGGTCAAGCTGAGGCGTCAAATAAAACCATTGTTAAAATCCTTAGAAAGACTGTCAATTGAGGTTGAAATTCCTTCCTTACGAGTCTCCCTGAAGGGTTTAACTGATGATGAGGAGTATAGACAGTCGCACCTGCACGAGCTGGAGATGTTAGAGGAAAGAAGGAATTTTTTTTTGAACCATCTACAAGTGTATCAGAACCATCTTTGTCATAGATACAATAAGAAATTCATGGTCAGGAAGTTTGACACTGGTGACTTAGTCCTCATGCAGAACCCTAAGAATCAGGCTGACAAAGAAAAACCAGGCAAGTTTGAACCAAATTGGTTGGGTCCTTACGTCATTGTATCTTCTTTTGGTTCTGGAGCATATCAGTTGCCTACCCTGGATGGTGAACAATTGACAAAGCCTATCAATATTCTACATCTTCGGAAGTTCTATGCATAAGCATCAAAAAGTTGAGCCAAAAACTTTAAAAATACAAAAAAAAATTGAAAAATGGTAAAAAATTGTTGCCTTGATGAAAACTTGGCAAACAGGCATTTTAGCGGCACCAAAAAAATAAGAAAAATGATAAAAATAGTAAAGAAAAATAATCCGTCCAACAGTGAAAACCTGGAAAACAAGCGCTTTGGATAAGTACCATGGTGAAAACCTGGAAAACAGGTGCCATGTGTAATCAATCATTGCTCTGCCATCTACTGTTACTTTGTCTGCCTTGGCCTAGGATGAAATACATTTTCCATTTCCGCCATGACATCTGCCATGACATCATACCCTTCCTTTCATGGTTGACAAAAGGTTGACATCAAGTCTTGAATACTGTCCATCTGGCACCCCAGGCACATCCCATTACGTCCTTTAAAATTGGCTAAGTCTTGGACTTGACTAGGGGCAAAAATTTTATCATGTGACTGCAGTGGATATCACACATGGTCTCGACAATTGCAAAATATCCTAAAGAAAGACCAAAAACATCACAAAAATTCCTGAAAAAAGACCAAAAACATTGCAAAATGTCCTGAAAAAAGACCAAAAACATTGTAAAAAGTCTTAAAAAAAACCAAAAACATCACAAAAAGGTCCTAAAAAAAGACCAAAAAATTAGAAAAAGTCCTGAAAAAAGACAAAAACACCATAAAACGTTCAGAAGAAAGACCTAAAAAATGAAAAACGTCCTGAAGAAACCACAACAAACGTCAAACTGTCTCGAAATCACAAAAAAAAAATGGAGTCATTCTGTGTCAAGTCCGTCAAATTAGTCAAGTCTATGTCATTCGTCTGAACTACATTGTCTTTGTGCATTTGCTATGTAGGCAAGACTCACTTTAGAGTCCCCAAGACATTAGGTCAGTCATTTTAGGTTTGTCAAAATAAAATCATAGCGCAATCTTTGGTCATCAAGACAAAGTCATTGGTTGTGTCAAACTACGAGGTCTCTGAGTGTATGACGTAGGCAAGGCCATCTGTCGATGAGCCCCTGAGGCCGCACTAGGTCAGTCCATTAGGGTTCATGGCATTACACTGGCACACACGTCAAAAGTCTTCAAGTCAAGACAAATCATTTTCTAAATGAGAAAACTCCTAAAACAAGGTATGGCAATCATTTATTCAAACATGACAATCACATCAGCATGTCAAAAAAATTGGCATATGGTCAACACAAGTCAAACTCAGTCAAAACAAGTCAAATGATCATAACCTATCAAACTGTCAACTCTTGGTTATCTTTCAGATGTGTCCTTCTAAAGAATAGCCTCTGTCATTCATGCCTTAGTATGTGTCCTTCCTAGGGATCGTCACTGTCATTCGACATTTTGAGGGATCCTTTTAACATCTAAGGATCACTCCTCTCAACATCAGTATTCTTCAGATGTGTCCTTTTGAAGAACAAACTCTGTCATGTGTGCCTTAGGATGTGTCCTTCCTAGGAATTGTCATCGTCCCTATCACTGGCATTTCAAGGGATCGCTTTTGACATTTAGGGATCAAACCTCTTGACATCAACATTATTCAAGATGTGTCCTTCCTGAATTTGGCAATGGCATCATCAAAACCTTGACACCCTGGCATCTTAACATCATCAAACCTGACATCTTGACATTAAAACACAGGGTATCTAGACACACTTGGCGCTTGTCTTTTGGATTTTTATCATGTTACTAGTTTTTTAGTGAGATCCCAACAACAGGATTTAGAGAAGCAATGACGTATCATGACGTTTGTCTTGATTTTTTGACATGCATGATTACTAGTTTCTCAGCAAGGTCCTAATTTTAGGATTTAGAAAAATAGCGACCTGTCATGATAAGGGTTCTATTTTGTATTTTGGCAATCATGCTGCTAGTTTCTCAAGGATGTCCTGGAAATAGGATTTAGAGAAGCAATGACGTTTCATCAATTGTCCTTGTCTTTTTCTGCTTGTGGTTGATTATGACAAAAATGTTGGGGCAATTGCGCTCTTCGTATGAGTCATTATCATCCATGGTTGTGACTTCTTGTCTTGTGTGATGGTACAACCTTGCACACCTTGATCTATGTCATATCATGATGTTTGTTGGCCATTACAACAGTCTGCCTAATGATGATTAAGAGCAATAAATATTAAAGTCCTGCGGAAAAGTTTTGAAGGATTTGGTCTAGGAACTAGCATGCATCTCCTTCAGTCTAGTCATCTTCTCTCATCCACCTCACGATGATATCCTATGACATACAAAAACATAAGTGCATACATAATCATATAAACATTGCATGAGGTCCATACACACATCATCCATAGCATTAAATCATATACATTTCATTGCATATTGCATTAACATAATCATAAACATGGCATCCATTCAAATAAATACATTATGCATATCATTATCATCATCATCATAAAATTGACATAACATATAAATAAGCATTGCATCATCATGGCATCATATCATAAGTAAGCATCATAGGGCATACATGACAAGACATATAAATAATACCATCATCCATCATAAGTGCATATCATACACGAGTCATCCATCATATATCATAATTCATAAATCAAATAACATCATATAACACACATGTAGGTCACATCAAAACTGCATCATATAGCATCATCTCAAAATATATAATGTCACAGGATAGAGTCAAGAGATATCCCAAAAATAGAGCTCACAGGCTCAGTGGTCTATACATAATGTGTCATAACATAGAAGCAAATATAGAAAATATTCCCCTAGGAAAGGCTCTCATCATCCCCTCGTGGTGAAGAGTGTGGCGGCTGAGGACCTGTGACTAGCACTGAGATAATAAGTGGAATGGTAATGGCCTCTATTTGTGAACCTGATGGCACTGACCCTGATGGCACTGACCTTGATGGCACATGTGATGACATTGTGGCCTGACTCTGTGACACTGAAGGATCTATCACTGGTGCTTGCCTCTGTACTGAGCTCTGCTCTGAACCGGTAGACCCATGACTATGGCTTGAATGATGACTCGAGGCATGCCTATGTGAGTGGTGGGACCTGTGCCTTGATGTGTTCCTGGAAGAGGTAGACCTTCCTTCACTGGTGTGACTTCTATTGTTGCTCCTACTCCTTGACCTATGACCACTGTTTGTCCTCATTTGTGAGTGCGACAGTGTAGGATCTCGTCGCTCGGGAGGCACTGCCTACTCATAGAGGGTCTTGTACTTTCTATACCGAGTGTTCACCCTGGCAAGCTCACGGGCCATATCCTTGAAGGTCTCAAACATAAAGCTACAAAGTCCACACACCACTGTGTTGACTCCTACTGGAGGATTACTGCCTGATCCCACTCTACTCGAGCCACTTCTAGCTTTTCCTATAGTGCCCTAACCTGTGCCACACTCTCATCTAGCCTCCTCTATAGATCTACCCCTCATTGCCCATTGTCCTCCACCATCCCTCCCTCTTCCATCCATCCATCCATCCCCTTTATCCACCCCACCACTCCCTCACTCCATCCTCTCCTTCCTCCACCCCTCTCCTTTTCTTTATCCATTCTCTTCTGTCCACTACCCTTTGGCCATCTCTCCTTTGTCTCTGGTCATCTCCTCCATCATCCCCATCATCTCCACCTTGACCTCCGTCCCTACCCCCATCTCGCCCTCCACCTCGGCCTCCATCCCTCCCCCTGACTCTGCCTCTGTCACCATCTCTTCCCCCTTGCCTAACCCTCGATACACATGGTATAACTAACCTCCTGTCAACAGGTGTTGGCCCATCTGGATCTATCAGTGGCACTAGTCGATGTGCTCGCCACCATAAGTCATAGTCAGCGGTAGTCCCAGGATCTGCAATCCCACCTCTCCATCCCCACTATTTGGTTGCTAGCCCATCAATTTGTTGCTCAGAAAAAGCTACAAGAATCACTGGCTCCCAAGCTGACTCCTTAGAAGATCTGGCGTACTCAACTGTTCCTTTCGGTACACCTTGTTGCTCCCCAAACTGTCTCAGTACACGTCATGGCAAGTACATCTCTATAATGAGCTGACTTTGCACTATCCTACTAATCAGATAGCGGTACTGTCTACAAAAGCTCAGGTGGTCATCTTCATTGTCCAACTATTGGCAGTCTCTATACGGCCTCCAGATGAATGAAACCATGGTATCAATCAGATGGCGCCACCAACCTATCTCTCCCATCCTGGTCTGTTGTAGGGCACTGACATAATAATAAGCATAAGGCATCCCCTTAGCTAGCTGCGGTTTCTAGATAGGAGGTCAGAATATGGCCACATGCTCTTAGGCCCATATCATCATAAGTGTAGTCCCACAGGAAATGCTCTCTACCCTCCTACAAACCACCTCATGAAGTTGATGGTAGAGTTTTCCCAACAAACAAGGCCCCCAAGCATACACTGTCCTATCCCGCCTCATCCCCACTATCACATCTCCCCAACCAATGGGAAACCCATGCCCACGTTAGTCAGGAATCAATATCCCGCCAATCAGTGTCACCAGAAACACATCAAACCATCCGCCATAAACTCCTAGTGGATCTCATATCCCTAGATGTTGATTCATGCTCCCTCATCCCTGTAAGGAAAGCAGAGGTGCGAAAACAACTTTCCTAATGTCAAAACCACAGGGGAGTAAGCAGACAGTACTTTTAATTTTCTAACTACAGTCCAGTTAAGACACACATGAAGTAATAACATAAATAGAGCAAATACACAAAGACAACTCAAACAACAGATTTTACGTGGGAAACCCTTTCGGGAAAAAACCTGTTAGAGTAAAGGTTTTAACTTAATTATGTTAATTAAGTTACCTTTATTCCTCTCTTAAGATTTCACTTTAGTTTGCATATTGTGACATTTAATAATTATATTAATTATTAAATGTCTACCTATTAGGGTTTCTTTAGGGTTGCACAATCTCCTTTTATAAGGATTAATCATTGTATTTTACCTTACTCTCTAATTAATACATTTCTCATATTTCAGAGTTTCAAAACCCTCTCTTGCTTTTTTCTCCATTCTCTTTCCTGTGACAGGTATCTCTTGCATGCAGGTGTTCTTGGGCTCTGAAGTTGGATCTGACAACTTCTACATGGTATCAGAGTGGATCTGCTGTAGCCTATTCTTGTTTTGAATATTTTGGAGCTACGAGGGTTTGATCAGGCTTTCCTGAGGTTTTTAGTTTGATTTTTGTGGATCACGGGGTTGCCTAAATTTTTGGGCATTGACCAAAAGCGGACCTAGCCATTGAGTCCATGATTGCCCAGCTATTCATATAAAATTTGACCGGTTTAGCCCGCAGTTGCGCGAGGAAGGCAAAATTTTTTGCCCCGAGGCCGTCTGACCCCGAACACCGCCGTCACGGTAAAATTTGTGAAAAATTCAAAAAAAATAAAAAAATCAAAGTTTTTTTTTATTTTTTATGTGCCTCCAGTTTTAAAGGTGGCCGCCACCCACCGGCCACCCGGTGGCCACCCATACTCTGCCTGCCAGCCACTTGGGTAAGCGGCGCCTCCCTCTACCGCCGCCGCTTCTGGTTTAAGCCCCCACAAGCTATAGACCCTTCGCCGTGGTCACATACGAGACCAGCCGCCAGGCGTTAGCCCTCTGTCGCTAGCCTAAGTCCCTGCGGCAGTCACATCAGTGACTAGGGGCTTCGGCGCTGCACCTGACCGCCAATCCCCTGGTCCTGCATACGACCAGGGGCCATTTTTTTTAGCCCCTAAGGGCTCTAGAGGACCTACTTGGGCTTTCTGAAGGTTTTTCACTCAATCAGGCATAAAATGGTCATTTTTTCTCTGTTTTTTAAATGAAAATAGGTGTCGGAAAGCTCGCTCCGAGCCCATCCTAATAGTGCAGGAATTTTTTCAAATTTTTCTAGTTTGGTTGCATTTTTTCGTATTCAAAGTCAGATGATCTTTTTACACTCCGAGGGGCATAACTTGCTCAATTTTTCTCTGTTTTTCATAAACAAATAGGCGTTGGAAAGGTGTTGCAGTGATATTTCTAGATCTACAGTCTATTTCATCAAAAAATTTACCAGGTAAATTTTATTCAGCTTTGTGTGTTTTTACACTTTGCTCAATTACTTGAACATTCTGGCACCTACATGGGTTCTGTTTGCGTGGGATGGGTCATATTAATTTGATCTAAATGCAGTAAGGTCAGATTTCTAATTTTTTTTCATTTGAAGAGTTATCATGGGTTTTTCTACTCACCCTTCAGTTGTTATTCTGGAATGGGGTAATTATGAGTCATGGGCAAAGGGTATACTTACACATTGTAGGTGGCTTAATCTTTTGCCTTATTTGTATGATCTCATACCTGAACTAGCCACTTCAGAGGGAAAACTAGCTTGGGATATCATTAGAGATCACATAGTAGGACTTATACTATCTAGTGTTGATGATGACACTGTGTGGGCTATATCGGACATTGATTGTCCCCACCCACTTTGGACACGTCTTTGGGAGATCTATGGAGACCCCAATCTCTCTCCATTCCCAGAGGATCTTGCTTCAGATTGTCTCTTACCCCTTGCTTGGAGAGATAATACACCCTTTGATCATGATACTTTAAAGGAACTTGAGTATTTAGACACCCTTACATATTCTGGTGGATCAGAGGATTGTCTCATAGTTCCTACTCTTCAAACTGAGACTTCATCAACATCTCCTGTTGTTCCTAATTCAGTGCAACAGGGCATCATTCACCTTCCAGACGTAGCTACTTTGGACTCTTATCTTGCAGACATATCTTTCTTGTTTGTTGAGTCCTATATTGCAGATTTGGAGGATTATTTTGAGGACATTCATCTCCTCTACCTTGACAGTTAGGTTATCACTGTACGCCCACCATTATCAGTGCATTCAGAGGTTGCATTTTAGGATTCCCCACATCTGTTTGGATTTGACATCATTTGTTTTAGTTCAGACAGCAAGATTCTTCAGCATCGTATCATGGCACACATCTTGAGACAGATTGGTTCATCACTCTTCACAGGGTTTCTTCGACATCGTCCTTTGGATCCGTTTCTCCCAAGGGGAGGAATATCATTTGCTGCTTCAAGATCTCCTTTTGGATTCTACATCAAGCATCTACCATTGTGACAGGAGTTTCTTCATTGTGGGGGGGCCTTCTTCTCTCTTTCTATCTCTCCTATGGAGACCATTGTATATGTACTTATATGATAGAAGTTGTTTATGGGGGCTATCATGTAATCCACCTCCTATCCTTCTTTCATTAGTGCATTTTATTCCTTTCTTTTCTCTCTTTTGGAGTAGAGTTTTTCCCATGAGGTTTTCTCTATTTCTTCACTTTATAGAGATTTGGTTGTATTCGGGTACCTGATCAGGCCTAGTTGTCGGGACCCTCTTTTTACTTTCATGCATTGTAGTTACATTTGCTTTCTTGCACATGTTTGTAGCTGCACTCTTGCTCATCTTAAGGGGGGGTGTTAGAGTAAAGGTTTTAACTTAATTATGTTAATTAAGTTACCTTTATTCCTCTCTTAAGATTTCACTTTAGTTTGCATATTGTGACATTTAATAATTATATTAATTATTAAATGTCTACCTATTAGGGTTTCTTTAGGGTTGCACAATCTCCTTTTATAAGGATTGATCATTTTATTTTACCTTACTCTCTGATTAATACATTTCTCATATTTCAGAGTTTCAAAACTCTCTCTTGCTTTTTTCTCGATTCTCTTTCTTGTGACAGGTATCTCTTGCATGTAGGTGTTCTTGGGCTCTGAAGTTGGATATGAACTCTTCTACAAAACCCACCACACCAAGCTATATCTCTTTGTATTACAGTAACAAAATTACATACAATCAGAAAGACAACTTTCTGGTGTTAGTTACAATAGCTTATTCTCACTGTTCAACCAGTTACAGAAATGTTCTCACCCTACAACTCGATTCACTCGCTCTGTTCTTGATCAGAATCATTTTTCCTTTATTTAACACATTCTGATTTTTCCTACTATACGTCCTTATCCACCATTGCCAACCATAGACAGTTTCCATTCGAGCCTTGATTTTTCCCTGCATGCTATTTTTTTAGTGTTGCAACTGTTACAAAAAATAATTGACATCAATTTGAAAACCGCTTCCTCTAATTGGTCCAACAGGATGCCACACAGGAAGATCACACGGTCAATGGCATTCAACTTTGTTGGCATATCGGTGAGACACTCATAGTGTCTCCCCAATGCCACAGTTTCTCTATCGGTATCGCTATAGCTTCCACAAGTCGGCAAGATGCTATAACAACTGTTACATGTCATGACAAAACCATCGATGTCCAAATTGATCCTATCGGCAAAGGTTCCCTTATCGGCGAGACACATATCAAATGTATAAGTCACAGTGTTCAGACATTCCATCGGCAAGACACTACGTCTTTTCCAAGACCTTCTGCCGACAACCTTGTGCTACTCCGAAGCCTTTCACCTATCGGCAAGACTCCCACGACTTCAGTGAGACGTCATACCGAAACAGGACTTCCACCAAAAGTCACACTGTCGCTAAGACTCGTTTCTATCACTGTGACCTTTCTCCGAGCTACCTAAGTCTTACCAAAGACTTACTATCGGCAAGACTCAAGACTTTCGCCATGATGTTTCATCAAGCTCCACCATGTCTTACCGAGTTGGCAAGACTTAAACCCTTCGCCAAGACGTTTCTCCAAGCGCCCAAAGTTAACCCAAAGACTTCTGTCGGCGTGACTTACGACTTTCGCTAAGACTTCCCAGCGAAGTCTTTTGTTACCGCGAAGACTATGTGACATCTCCCATCGGCATGACTTATGACTTTCGCTAAGACTTCCCAGCGAAGTCTTTCTGTTACCGCAAAGTCACCACGAGGAAACTATATGTCGGTAAGACTTAGCTTCATCGTTGAGACATCTCCCCACGACCCGTGAGTTACTTCAACATTCACCTTGACACCCGAGAGTAGCCATTGTCGGCAAGACATTACATACTTGCTGGGACATCTCACTGAATCCCTAGCATTAGCTCGATGTCGGTGAGACTTACACCATTCGCTAGGACTTCTCCCCGACACCCATGAGCTAGCCCGATAAGATCAAACTGTCGCCCAGTGTTCTCCATTTGACAAAAGATCACGCCGAACATAGAGAGTCACAGCGATAGTCTTTTCGGCAAGACATGTACCCTGTCTTGGCGACATGAACCTATCAGCTAGATTTAGAACAATTTTGTCGCCTAGACATGAATAGTGTCACAGCGACTTTTCCCTTCAGGAGTTCCATGTCAGTAAGGATTGAGGCACATATTCCAACAATCCCGATAGTACGTTGTGAAGGTCTAATACCCATTCTGAGGGTCGTAAACAATCCGATCTCCTCAGATCGGCAGACGTAGGATACGATAGACGTCTTCCAGCGTCATTGTGGCCTCTCCCGTTGGCAAGTGAAATGAGCATGTCTATGACCACCACCTCTCACATAATGTAGTCAACAAACCCCTATTTTCCTGAATAACACGCATATAGGCAGCATAATATAAGCACAGCCACATCAAACATCGTCGCTCCCGTAGAGTCAGTTGATCACCAAACCGAAAGGTCGACGGCCTGCTCTCTCGCATATATATGGGTGCAAGCTATCTCTGCACAAAGTCAAACAACACATTAGTACCTTTTGGACAATCATCATTATCATCATTATAACTAAAAAGCATTTAAAATTTGAAAAGCATCAGAATCATCCCTAGTCAATGTCAAAGTCAAATGCGTCGCATTGATTACACTTGCGTCTCAGAACAACGGTTGCGTCATTTTGTACTTCACATGCGTCGCAACATATCGATTGCATCATTTTGTCGCATCAAATCATTTGCGTCACGATATATGACACATATGTCACTTCATTCGAATGTGTTGCTCAAACAAGCGAATGCGTCGCAAAATGACACATGCGGCCTTCTAACTCTCGAATGTAGCCTGATATGACGAATGCATCACACTATTTATCAAATATGTTACACACCCTTGGCCTTCCCTAAATACCCCTTGCACTTGCGTTACGATGCATCAAATGCATCGAACACGAAGTCAAATGCGCTTACGTGCATGCATATGCGTCGCAACACATTCATTGTTCACCCTAAAACCCCAATTTTGGTACGCAAAACAAAAAAAATGACAAAGTGGGTTATGGGTACATACCGCTGGCTCTGAGCCCTCTGGCTGCCTGTAGGTCTGCACGATTTCACCATGATGCTTAGTCACTGGAATCAGCATCCTCGCAGAAGTCCTCTTCACTCTGAGCTCTCGAATTTTCTAAAGTAAATAGTGAAAATGAATTGACTTTTACCCCTTTGTCAACCTATTTATAAAGTCAAAATGACATTTGTCAACTAGATTATTACTAGAGACCCTTTTGAGCAACTTTGACCACCCCTTTGGCCGCTTTAAACATGTCAAAATCCGAAACCATCTACGCCATCATTTTTCTGGTCATTAAATTGACTTATCGAGACACTTTCTAAATTTTTCTGTCGCCGACCCACAATTTGAAAAATTTCCCGAGGGGGCATTGATACTCCATACCTTCGTTGGGGCATGACTTTAACTTATTTTCTTTGTCACAACGCAACATGCTACATTATGACAAAGAGGGGCAAAATGTAGACACATAAAAATGACCTAGGCCTACAAGCTCTTTTTTTACCACTTTCATCCTAGCATAATTATGACATTTAATTATGTCTTTGGTCCACATTCGACTATTAATTAAATAATTCATAATTATTTAATTAATTCATGTCCTATTATTCTTCATGATTATTACATAAATAAATTTTATTTATTTATTTATTAAATACGTCACTAATGGTCTATTATCCTCTTACAATTAAATAAATTTCTTAATTTATTTAATTACCTTTACTCATTTATTCTTTCTGATTATTAAATAAATGAATCTCATTTATTTATTTAATATGTCACTAATTCTCATAATTAGATGAATTTATTAATTTATTTAATTATTAATCATATCCTCTAAATTAAATAATTATCTTTAATTAGTTAATTATCAAAATTAACATTTCCCTCATTTTAAATAAATGAAATTATTTAAAATAATCTTACATTCTTGACTGTCAGTTCATTTTAGTAAATAATCTAAAAATTGATTATTTATTATCACACAAAATCCATATTTTGAATTAATTTAATTCAAAATGGTAATAATCTTCCAAAAATCAAGCAATCGAGCATATTCTTGATTTTCCAAATCCGCTTTTCGGTTCAACTCTTATCTTCTTGATTTTTCGAATCTCACAAATTGAGCAGTCTTTATCTTCTTGATTTTCAAAAATCTTTATTTTTTTGACTAATTATCTCATTTATTCTCCACTGCCGATTCGACTTTCTAAAATGACATCTCAACCACTCATTTAATGATTTTTCCCTAACCCTGATTAGGATTTGTCACATTAAATCTCGCCCTCTGATTTTAGGCTTCTATCAAAATTCAATCTCGTCCGTCTGTCCAAAATTGCATTTTCTATAAAATGTCAATTTTGCTCACAATTTTTATTACACTTAGACACTTAGACACTTAGAAACTTACACATACAACAATACATAGATGCTTGCATTTTCAGTTTATGATTTTGGCATAATTGTCTTAGGCATTAGAGTCATTTTTTCATAAACATTTAGACTTCATTTTGTCATATTCCCGTCATAGAAACTGATATCGGATGTCAATCAATCATTAGTCAGGATGGGGTGTCAATGGTGAGATCAATCATGGATGGCCATTTATCATGCCAAGCTATCTTCTTCAGTGCATTATTGTCATCGCCACCAGTCAGGCTGGTTCTCCTTGGGTGGTGTGAATCTCTGGTGGACATTGAATGCAAAGGTGGGCAGGCAGTGTGGTGTCAGCCAAGAATCCTCAATGGTCATTGCAGATATTTTGTATTTTTGGAATAAGGGGGAAAAGTGCAATCTAAGCAATATGAGTCTAAATGAGAACAAGGCAATGCAAAGGAATTCTAAAATTTTGAACAATGGGTGGCAATTAAGCTAATGTGAACCCCAAGGCAACAAATTCCAAATGTCATTGACCATAAGAGGATGAATTTGACAAAGTAGAGCCAAGACTAGGACACGAGACTATGACTCAAACTTGATAAGGTGACAATGACAAGACAATGACAAGGAAAATGGTCAATGACAAATAGAATATGTAACCAAGAATTTCCAAAAGCTCAAAGGTCTCCATATGTTCAAAATATGAAAGTCTAGATGCAACCTAAGAATCAAAGTCTAAGTTGTGCAATGCAAAGGATTGAGGAATGCAACCTATGATGCAATGTATTTCTAATGGGAATGCATAAAATGAATTGGTAAATCTTGCAAGTCTCTGGTTTAGCAATCAGAGGTCACTGTGAAATTGTTTCGATCAAATTTTGGACATAGATTTCAAAAAAATTTGTTTAGCAAATAGTTACAACTCAGTTTTCAGCAAATGTGTCTCATAGTTGTGGTTTAGGTTATCAATTGTAGCTTTGTTTTCAGCAAGTGCGGTTTAGGCAGACAATTGTAGTTTTCCATCTTATAGTTGCGGTTCAAAGTAATGATTGCGGCTCTATATCTGTCAGTTACAATTTTCCATAATGTTTTTTTGATAGTTTTTATGTTTTTGTGCTGGTTTTTGATGAAATTTTGATTGTTTCTGATAAAGTGTAATTGGAAAACACAACAAACAGTATTGAGTACTTTATTGTTGGTTTGTTTTAGATGTGAAAACATTTTAATTTCAAGATAACAAGCACAATCCTATGGTTGGAAAGGACAATATTCGTTGGATTCCCACTTGGATTTCTCCAACCATGCCTATTCAAGGTGGATAGCCTAGGAACTTGGTAGCACTGGCTCCCCTCCACGGCATTCACTTCTACGAAAATACCAAGTTTTGGATTCCCTAAGACCACAAGGATCTCAATAAATTTTTCATCTCTACAATGAACCACGAAAAAATATGGGATGGCTTTAGAAGTTTGACCTCTTGCACCAACAAATAGAAGGATTTTGGCTTCTAAAAACAAGAGGTGTCTAGTAAGGGAATCTAGTTCAATGGGTACTATGATAAAATCCCTCAAGAGGCCTCTCAACCCTTAGAACACAGGATTTTCACATCATAAAGATACTGGGAGAGGGCTATCATGTATCGCTTCCTGTTGATTGCAAACTTTCATTGCAATCATAAATTTATATAGTGGTTCGGAAGGACTTGGCTTTAGCATGTTACCGCTTGGGTCGTTACCTTGGGGTGAGTACATTTTCCCACCAAGGCAGGCCCTCTAATGGGTAAACACAAAAATAGATGGGTCTGGATTTTTTATCACTGATTTTGCACAAGGTGAGAGCATAATACCTACCATCCTTCAAACACTAAAACATGTGGTTCATTACCCCCTAATTAAATCTACGTGAGAGAAGAAAATATTTCTTTTTAAAGCACCAAATGAAGTGTTATCTAATCTAAAGAAAACAAGATTGTGGTTTCAAAATAAAGCCTTCAATATTCGAACCTACAAAACCACATATTAGTAGTTTCACAAAAGATATCTCGGACCAACAAGAAGTTGCAAAGACCTAGTTAGCACAATAGCTTTAAAAACTAAAATAAAACTCAAAAATTAACAACTAAACTAAAATAGAAAATAAAGAAACTAAGCTGAACTAAGAAAAGCTTAAAGAAGAGTAAAAACTAAGAGCTCAATTTTTTTGTTGCTTCAAAAGAAGCAGTTTTGGGGAGCTCCACTCCAAAGCCACACACTGCAAACAGAAGATTAGTAACCTAGAAACCCTACTCTACTTGCATAGCCCAAAAGGAAAATCAAAAAGATCTTAAAACTGAAACTTTTTACCAAGCAGACAAATGTGTCGTTTCTTTCCTCAGTTATGTCGCTACACTACGTCACATGAAATCAATTGCATCACGTTTTCGAATTCAAATTTTCCTACCCACGGATATCTTCTGTAGATGCGTCATTTTTGTACGAGTGTGTCGTTGATTTTGTCAAATGCATCATGTAATGTCCCCATTTTATCCCTATGCTCTTCATTTGGATTTAGCCTATTTTCAAAAATCCATAGGCTAAGCTGAAGCAGAAAATTAGGGTTTCCTCTTTCAGATGCTTTTTCGAGGGTTTGCTTGCAAAAGGTTTCTAGGGTTCTCTAGGTCTTTCAGGGACCTCCAAGGTGGTGTGTTATGCATCTGAATTTGATAATATTTCCAAGCACTTATTATTTATAGTAAGTCATGTTACTGCTCAGTTGGCGTTCGGAGAATGTGGTGCAGACTTACTATTTATAGCAGTTGGCTATTTATAGTAAGTCTAAATTTGGCAGTAGCATCATCAGCAATTTAGCTCAAGTCATCTTGCTAACCTTCAGTTTCAATTTGGCTTTGGTTATCTCAATGGACTAAGTTTATACTTAGTCAATTTTATGTTACTCAGTTATACCCCACGCCTAGGAGTGATAACTTCATGTTGTTTTTAAAGAGGGGACATTATGGGCTCAATTGTGCATTTAATGATTTATTAAATTCTTTATTATTGCATTATTAAGTTGGACACCTAAAGGAGGTTGAATAAAGTTTTATTATTTCAAAAATTAAAATGCTTAAAGGTGGCGTCCCTCTTGGAAGTTGAAGTGATTCAAATTCTTGGAATTTGAAGTGATTCAGTTGCCAATTGAAGCTTATTTATTGTTGTTGTTTGAGGAGTTGATTATGTTATGTTTTGAAAAGCAAAGTTATGTTGTTGGACTGAATCCAGAACCTGACTAAGGGGAAGCTTAGAAAATTCAATCCATCCTTTAGGCCTGAAACTATGGCTTCCTAGGTGGAGATATGAGATTGTGCTTCATTCAAAGGTGTAGACAGAATAATTCTAACAGGTTGTTGATGTATAACATGTTTCTGAGTTGTTGGTTTTAACATGGCTGAAGCTATTTTCTATTCATAGCTTCATCACAGATTTTTGTTGCATTTTGGGTATTCGTCTGAGTTGTATCTCTATGAGGGGTGACCCTTCCTACCAGTTTTCAGATTTTATTACTGAGCATTGATTTTTCTAGAGGAAGTCGACCTCTTCAAGGAGGTTGTACCATTTGGAGCTTGCCTCAATTTTTGTGCCAACTATTGTTTATTGATTTTGGCTCAAAATCTTCTTGTAACATGGATGCCTAGTCTCTAGCTGTTGATTGGCTGTGGTTTGGAGGCATTCCGAGCTGATTCGGGAAAGTTAAGTCCATTATTGTGATTTTTCATGTTATTGGTCTGATTTTTTGTTTATGTTGTTTCTGATCAGACTTCCTAATTATTGGTATTTTGTTGGTTGTGCTTCAATTCTATATATTTATGACATTGTAAATGTTAGAGGAAGTGATACTCTAATCATTGATTGATTTAGGAAGCATATCCTTGAGTTTTGTAGCTTATTTTCATTATTGTAAAGCTTGTTAGTAGTACTAATAGCTGATAGTTTAGTTGTTGCAATTTATATTTCTTTATACTCCCACAATTGAGTGGTTGAGTTTTAAAATAATCATCTTATTTCATGTTGTTTCCCCCCACGATAATAAGTGGTTGTGAGTATTGTATTCCCCGCACGAAAATAAGTGGAAGTGAGGATTTAAATGGCTGGCTTGCCACCTTTAATAATTATAATAATCTCACCCACTAAATAAGTGGAGAATCCCCACTTTTTTGGATGTCTACATCAATAGATGAATTGTAATTTCAGTTCAGTTTATTCCTAATGATCCTCTAACCATATGCTATCACCTCGCCCACATTGGGATCTTAGTGAACAATCTTGGTTAGAGTTACTTCCACACTTATTTACATTTGGATGCTAACGCTAATCAGTGACTTGTTGTTGGTTTGTCTGTTGAATTTTGGGAAAAAAAATTAAGGGGAATATTTCAATGGTATCATAGCAAAAGATCTTTCCATCCTGTGAGAAAGACAGAGTTAGTTGACAGATGAGTGACAAAGGAATCAAATTCTACACCAGAGTCAAAACAGATTCTAGTTCAGTTCCTTGTGGTATCTAGAAGTTGGCAGTTAGGCATGGCGAATGAAGAAGAGATGAAGTTGGCAGAGACTCTCTTTATGGATAGAAAGAGACTTGGCAAAGAATTTCAATCAAGAGAAAATGAAGAGAACATTCTTCATTTGTTAGAACAATGTCTAAGACAAGTGAAGTCATCACCTTTAGAAGAAGTGTATTTGGCTTTAGCACCTACAGTGAATTTTTTTAATCAACCCTACTGGTTGGGGCATCCTGGTGAAGAAACCAAGCTACTGATTTCTTCTTGCTACATGGAAGTGATAAGAATTGTGGAACCACAATTTCCCTATGATGAAGAAACCATGAAGATCATATTAGATATGATAGTGGAGAGTTTCCAAGATTTGGATGAAACTGGGAGTGGATTGTTTTCAAGAAAGGTTGTTGTTTTAAAAACATTTTCAGAAGTAAGAACTTGTATCCTTCTGATAGAGAGTTGGAAATGGAAAATCAGATTTACCATTGTTTGATTATCTCTTCACTTCAACTTGGAGTGAGTAGGAAGAGGGGGTGTTTGCAGCTGTTAAGAATGTTCTAATTGACACCATCATAGAAGTCGATTCACTTCCCGAAAGTGTCCAATCCCTTCTCAAGAATGCTTATGATTGTGAAGAGAAGATTTCTCCCACTGCTGATTTGCTAGTCAAAGAAATTTTTAGTCAATGTGAAGATAAGTTGAAAAATATTTTGATGAAAATAGTTGAAAACAAAGAGGAGATTTCAGATGTTCAAGAGGGGAAT
>VDFB02174765.1:0-45747 GCA_007258455.2 Sequoia sempervirens | reverse complement strand
CTGTGCAGAAGGGAAGGGCATCTAAGGAGGGATTGCCCTATCATAAAGAAGAAACCCTTGCCCTCCAAAACCCTGCACCCCCGCAATTCGCCAGCCGCTAGGAACCCTAACCCAGAAAAGTCAGTGGAGAATGCCCCTCCATCAGAGCCGCCCACAAAACTCGCCCCCCCTTTTGCATCCTGCAACACATCCACTGCCTTTGCCCCCCCTCAATCTAAACCCCAGGGTGATCCCTTCCCTCCCATGGATAGAGCTCCTAATGCCGCATTCACTACGGTTGCTAAAAATTCTAACAAGAGACGCCGAAGGGCCAATAAGCAGACCAATTCAGAAACTGAAGGTTCTCGGCCCCTTTGCTCTCAGTCCTATCCTGTCACCGTCAATCCCGTCATGCCCGAGCCTAAAGAACCGCTCTCCAGCTCCACACCTTCAGGCTCGGATATGATGGAATGTTTTCTCAGATGTTAGGACCCACCCCCTTCCATAAGATTCCCTCCTAAAGTGTTTCGTGAGCTTGGTGATGATTGTTTGCTTGAAATCATCCCGGCCAATAATTTTTCCGAGGCCTCGTCCTCTCTCATCCAGAAGCACTCTGTTGATATGGAATATATTTCCCATGAGGATTCTAAGAATGACGATGAGGGGAGAGATGTTCTTCCTATGGCCAAGCGGAGGGGGAGACGCTTAGGCTCCAAAAATAAGAACCCTTCAAAGAAAAAAATGGGTGAATCCTAGGGCATTACTGTGGCTTCTTTGGCAAGCACATCTGAACTCAGCGTACCCTCCTTAATTACTCCCCAATGAATTGTATTTCTTGGAACATCCGGGGGCTTGAATCCCCTGATAGAAAGTGGATCATTAAACGGTTCCTTGACACTTGTAAATCATTGGATTTCCTCATGTTACAGGAAATTAAGGCCACAGGGTACATGTTGGATGTCAATCTCAATTTTCTTTGGAAAGATGCTAATAAATTTTTTACCAACCACCCTAGAGGTAGGGGGGGTGTTGCACTTCTGATTAACAACAAGTGGGCCAAATTTATCACTGGCAATGGTTCCTCCCCCTGCAACAGGGCGGTTTGGGTCACTCTCAATGTCAATAACCTTATTTTTGGCATTTGTTCTGTTTATGCCCCGAATGATTGCAAGGAGAGAGCTTGTCTCTGGGATTGGTTATCCGCTCTCCCTAACATTCCTTGGTTTGTTGGGGGTGACTTCAATATGATTGAGTCTCAGGATGACAAACTTGGTGGCCAGCCGTTTGTCTGGAAAGAGGCTGAAAAAATGCAATGGTGTAAGATGTTAAATTCCAAACATTTATTTGATCCTTTATCCGGTGCTAAGGACTCTCACCCCGGATTATGGCATACCTGGTGTAATTTCCAGCAGCCCCCTTTTAGGATTTACTCCAGGCTGGACCGCTTCTATGCCAGCAAGAATTTTTTCTCTTTTCTCCCTGATAATCTTGGGCGTACGGTCCTGGTTACCCCCACCTCTCTCTCCGATCACCATCCTATCTCTTCTTGTTTCAGGATCAATAGCTCCCCTTATCCTTGCGAAAGACCCCACCCCAAATTCTTTCTTAATACTAATCTGCTCAGTGATGAAGATACCCTTTGCGCCATCCGTATCATTAGCATCCTTAACAGGAAAAGTTTCCCTGACATGTCTCACCTTGACAGATGGAACCTGAATCTGCTTTCCTAGCAAAATCTCTTGCGGACCATAGGGCAAAAAAGGTCTAAAGAATTTAGGTATGTGGAAAAGAAGCTTTCCTCTGAGCTGCAAACTGCCGAAATGAATATCCAGGCCAACCTTGCTGACTGTGAGCTTATCTCCCAAGTTGTGAAGGCTAAAGATGCCCTTAGGCAACATCAACAGGTCAAGGTCAAGGGTGCCATGGTCAGATCCCGTGTGCACTGGCTTTTGTGTGGGGACAGAGGTTCCAAATTCTTCTTCAACCTCATCAAACAAAAGCATTCTAATGAGAACATTGAAAGACTTGTTGTTGATAACATTGAAATTAATGATCCGGATAACATCCAAAAGGCCTTTGCCAAATTTTATTGCAACCTTTTCACCTCTGAGGATTCAGAGGATGCTGTCCTCTTGAGAGACCAAATCCGTTCCCTCATTCCCAATAGGATCTCCTCGATAGAAGCTAATCAACTGTCCAAAGAGATCTCTATTGAAGAAATTGGAAATGTCATTAAGGAGCTTAATAATGACAAGGCCCCTGGCCCGGACGGGCTTCCTGTTGAGTTCTACAAGGCCAATATAGATTGGATTTGTAATGACCTGCTGGATATTTACTCTGAGGCCATAGCTACTGGTTCCTTGGGTTCTTCCATTAACAGGGGAATTATCAAACTGCTCCCCAAGGATGGGGACAAAGCTCTTATCAAGAACTGGAGACCTATTACTCTCCTCAATGTTTCCTATAAAATTTTTGCCAAAATTCTGGCCCTCAGGATTAAGAATATTCTGCCCAAGTTTGTGTGCCCTACTCAAACGGGTTTTATAAAAGGAAGATATATCTTGGAAAATTTGATTACCGGTTGGGAAGCCATGAATTGGGCCCATGTTTCTAAACAAGATTCTGTCATGTTCCTTCTGGACTTTGAGAAAGCGTACGACAGAGTGGAATGGAAGTTCATTTCCATGATGCTCGAAGCTTTTGGTTTCCCCAGTACTTTCTGCAATTATGTGAAAATCCTCTTCAAAGATGCCTTCGCGCAAGTCGATGTGAATGGCTTCCTTACTGATTCTTTTCCTCTTGAGAGATCCATCAGACAGGGGTGCCCCTTGGCCCCTGCCCTGTTTGTGATCGCGTCTGAAGCCCTCTTTTACATCCTTAGAGACAATTCTGTCTCCCCGGCTGTCAAAGGAATTTCTCTCCCTGATGATAGTGAGCTCATCAACTGCCAGTTCGCTGACGACACCGCGATCTTCCTTGAAGCTACGGCTGATAACTTCGAAACCCTCTACCACAAGCTCAACATTTTCTGCAAAATCTCGGGTGCTCGCCTTTCCCACCTTAAGTCTGTGTGCCTTGGATGGGTTGAGCAGCCGCCCAACTGGTTCAAGAACTACAACTTTCAATGGGGTGGCCCTAACAAGATTGTGAGATACCTTGGTATTCCCTTCTCCATCGACCCTTCCCTTAAAGATATGTGGTTCTGGGTCAAAGACAAGATTGGCAAGAAGCTTCATAAATGGCATAACAGGGCCCTGTCGCTGGCCGGCAGAGTGCAGGTTTGCCAGAAAATTCTGTCATCTTATAATATTTATTACTCCTCAGCTTGGATGTTCAGTAACTATCAAATCTATGAGATCCAAAAAGAATTAGGAAGTTTCTCTGGTCTGATGGCAAAGGCAAAAACAAAATGCATGCGGTTAAATGGGATTGGTGTCACGCCAACAAACTCCTTGGGGGACTTGGCCTGAAAGATCTTAAGCTTCAGGGTATTGCTCTGGCCGCCAAGTGGATCTTTCACTCCCTTGATGGTGATGATCCCTGGAAGGTCTTGGTTAGAAATAACATAGAGAGGGGTATCCCCAAGAAAGCCAAGTCTTGGAAGAATCTTCCTTTTAATGATCTTGTCCTTGGTGATTTTCCCGTGATTGTGCATGGATCTGCTGTCTTTAGATCCATCTGGAAAGCTTGGAATTATGTGAAACGTTTTATATCTAACAGATCCTTCCATGATGATGACCATCTTTACGGTGAAAGGTCCATTTGGTGGAACCTGAACTACTCTGGCAAGCCCCTCGCCCTCTCTCAGGGCTGCTCTGCTAGGCATTGGAATAGCAAAGGCATCACCCAGTTGGCTGACTTATTTGAGCATGACAGATTAATTGAGTGGGAGGTTCTCAGCAACAAGTTTGACCTGCCCGGTTCCCAGAAGAAAACTTACAATCTGATCCGCAAGGCCACCAGAAATCTCCCGACCTCCTGTCATGTTGACTCCCACAGATTTTTAAGCATCAAATGGCCTGATGGGACCGTTCTTAACAAAATCAAAGCCAAAAACATTTACAACACTATTGGGCACTCCGAGGCCGTTATAGACCACATTAACAAAGTCTGGTACTCTTCTCTTGATACCCGTGCGTGGAAGAACATATTTGACATTCTGTGGAAAGGGCCTACTGAACCTAAGATTAAATGTTTTAACTAGTTGGTCATTCTTGATAGACTCCCTATCAGAAAAGATCCCCTTGGTACTAATATTTGTCCCATGTGCAGGTTACCCGAAACTGGTAGACACATTCTTTTGGACTGCATGTTTGCTAAAGAGATTTGGCATTTGTTTGGCATTTTGTATCCTTCTTTTTTTAACAGCTTTGAGATTATTACCGGGTATATTGTTGGATTGAAAAAAGATACTAATTTATTTTGGAAAATCCTCTCCTCTGTGATTTTGTGGCAAATCTGGAAATGTAGAAATGAAGAGAGGTTTCAGAATAATCCCAGAATTCTTACTGAGTCTTTTCGAAAACTCATCTACCTAAAAAAATTTTTGCAGGTCCGCACCACCATGTTGATTGAAAAAGAGAAGCTCAAGAGGTTCCTCAAGAATGGCTCCGCCACGTTCTTCATTTACGAGATGCAAGGAGGTTATGCCTGGAGGCAAACTATGGACGATCTGCAGCTTTTTGAGAAAACGTGCAAGATCCTGACCCAAGAAGTGAAGAACAACAGGAAAGTCAATAAGGAGCAGGTCCTCATGTTGGCTCAGATTCAGGAAACCAAACACATCGTCTGGATGGAAGGCGCCTTGGGTTGGGTGGCTTGGGTTGATACCATCGATGACTCCTTATGCTAGTGTCTGCTATGTTTTGTAACAGCTTATATCTGTACTGTGCGTAGGCTGTATATATATTTTTTGTAATGCTGTTTTCTGTTTGCTCTTGATGTGAGGCCTTGCCTCCCTTGAGCCATACTCTTCGGTGCTCCCTCGGGGCCTATTTTTTGATCTCTCTATATATAATACAAAAAAATTAACAATTTAATTTAAATTCAAATTAAATTTCTAGTTTTAAAATTTTTTTTTTTGAAAGAAGGGGTAAAAATTTATTGAATAACGGAAACCAGCATTACAAACAAGTCAAAGGCTGAGGCCCGAAAAGAATAAAATACACAAAAGGACCCAGAAACAAATCACTCAATGCCCCTTTTGTCCTCCGCGAGAACCCTCTCCAAGTCCGGACCAAGCTCCCCAGGAATCTGAGCCCAATCCTCAATCTTCCAATCCTCTAGATGCTCCGAAGCCCACTTGGCCAGACAATCAGCTGCCCTATTCCATTCACGGGGAATATGGATAAAAGACACCTTCTCCATAAGATTACCAATCTGCAAAATTTGTTGCACCAGCACCGCCAACTGCCAATTCACATCCGACATCCTTCCTTTATTGAGTAAATTAACCAGAACCTGAGAATCAGATTCACAAATAACCCTACGCCACCCCAGCTCAAAGGCCCTTTCCAGGGCATGAAGAATCGCCCAACCTTCCATGAGATTGATAGTCTGAGTTCCCTTATGTATGGAAAAAAGAAAAACCACCGAACCAGAAGAATCCCTGCCAACCCCACCAACTCCAGCAGGACCAAGATTTCCTTTGGAGGACCCATCAGTATTAACCTTCAAGGTTCCCACAGGGGGACTCTGCCAGCGCCCTTGTCGCTGAACACGTTGCCCCACTCTCCTACCATTCTGGCCCCACGGAGCCATAGGGGTAAACCCCTGAATCCCCAGCCGGGCCAGCAACTCTGCATCTTTCTTCTCAAGCGGCATCTCCCCAACACCCTTGGCTTGTATTGTCTCCTGAACCATCCCAAGAACTCTAAACCACACCTGTTGAACCTGTAATAATTCCCCTTTGAAAATCCTCCTGTTCCGTTCAAGCCAAATCTGCCACAACAGAAAGATAGGGCCAGCCTGCCACGCATCCTGCAAAAAAGAGGCCATCGAGGGAGGTCTGCCAAGGCTAGTCCAAAACTCCATTAATGAAGAAGCATGAACACAGGGGCTATTCCAAACACCCCACCAAGAATGCCAAACCTGCAGAGTGAAAGAACACCGGAAGAACAGATGAGAGGAGTCCTCAACCCCATTCCCGCACAACACACACTTCGACGGGCCCTGAAACCCACGCTTCTGAATATTGTCCCAAGTCAAACACCTGTTCCAGGTCAAAATCCAGGCAAAGCAATTGCATTTTGGCCAAGAAAACTTATTCCACACCTTTTTCCACCAGGGGACTTCCGCCCCCTCCACCCTTTGAGAAAGCAACATCCGATAACCCGACGCCACCGTGTAGTAACCTTTCGGATTAGGTGTCCATGCCAGAATATCCTTATCACTGAGGGGGGAACACTGTCTACCAGAAAGAATCATATACAGGTCCCTATACTCCTCAGCCATACCATTCGCTGGCCACTCCTCAGGAGTCTTCCATCTAGCTCTCATAAGCTGGCCCTGTAAAGAGAGCACCTTAAAGTCACTCACCCTAGTCCATCCAGCAGCACTGAAACTCCTGCTCAAGGCTACCAAATTAGGGAATTGAGAGAGGATGGGAGGATGGCCATCCCAAGAGTCGTGCCAAAAATGAACCTCAGTCCCACGCCGACAGATCCAGAATAATCCATCCTTTATGAGCGCAGCTCCCTTCTTAAGGGTAGCCCAAACCACTGACCCCTTTCCAACCAGGGGATAACGCGGGATATCTTCCCCAGGAGTGCCCTGAATATACTTAAAGGAAAGAATCCTAGCCCAAACCCTATCCTTCTCCGTGCACCACCTCCAATACAATTTAGCTGCCAAAGCCAGCCCTTCCAGAGCGGGTTGCCTCAGCCCCAAGCCTCCCATCTCCTTAGGGCAGCACACCATGTCCCATCGAACCAAACTCCACTTGGAAGATAGCAGGTTGCCAGCCCATAAAAATTGTCTAGCCAGTGAATCCAATTCTGCCACAAAACCTTTGGGGGCCACCTGCAACATACACCGATAAATGGGAAGGGCCTGGATCACCGACTTCAGCAATTGGACTCTCCCAGCAAAGGACAACCATTTGGTGGTCCAGTGAGTAACCTTCAACCGAAGTTTATCCAAGATAGGTTGCCATGACTCCCTTGAAACTCTACCCACCGCAATAGGAAATCCAAGGTAAGACAGAGGGAGGGTCCCAACCTGAAAACGAAGGACTTGAGCTATTCTCCTCTGGATAGGACCCGGAGTATTGAAGAAATAGATGGAAGATTTGTCGTCATTAATTGATTGACCCGAAGCCTCAAGGTACATATCCAATACCTTGCGAAAGTTAGTTGCCTCCCGAATAGTGGCAACCCCCATCAAAGCAGTATCATCCACAAACTGTAAATGTGATTGAGGGGGTAAATCACCCCCCCACCTCCATCCCTGAATAAAGCCCAGCTCCACCTGACGTCTCAAAAGGCGTCCCAACCCTTCCACAAGAAGAATAAACAAATAAGGAGAGAGGGGATCACCTTGCCTTATCCCGCGAGAAGCCTCAAACAACTCAGAATGCTCCCCATTAGTTAAAATAGAGAAGGAGACAGAAGTGACACAACTCATAACCCATTGGATCCAATCATCTCCGAATCCGAATCTAGCCAAGATCTTTTGAAGAAAGGACCATCGAACTCTATCGTATGCCTTCGCCAAATCAAGTTTGATGAACATAGCCTTTTCTCTAGAAATAGCCATAGAGTGGATGGTTTCAGTAGCTATAACAACCCCATCAAGAATTTGTCTGCCTTCCACAAAACCACTTTGCTCCTCAGAAATGAGGAACTGTAGCCACTTTTTCAACCTATTAGCAATTAGCTTTGTAATAATCTTATACACCACATTGCAAAGGGCGATAGGGCGAAAACGGCTCAACCTGTCAGCCCCTTCACACTTGGGAATAAGAGCCAAAAAAGTGGCATTCAGGGCCTTTAACATTTGCTTATTCTGCTGCGACTCCTTGACCACCGCTAATAAATCAATTTTGATGATCTCCCAGAACTCCTGGAAAAACTCAATTGGGAAACCATCAGGGCCAGGGGATTTTCCTTTCTTCATTTGAAACACTGTCCTTTCCAATTCCTCTAAAGTAATCTCACCCATAAGATCCTCCTTCATCTCTTGCGACACCAACTGAGGAATACAAGAGAGGACCTGAGCCTCCTCCACTGAAATCCCCTGCAGTTCCTCTCTAAAAAGGGTAGAGAAATAGTGAACAGCTTCCTCTGAAATACGTTGATGAGAGGTTAGAGTCTCACCTCTATCAGTGACCAACACAGGAATAGCGTTTCCATGCCTTCGCGCCCGAACAGAGTGAAAGAAGAAGGCAGAATTTTTATCCCCGTCCTTAATCCAATCAATCCGGGATTTTTGCTTCCAAAAGATCTCCTCACGCAGCTCCCATTCTTCCAAAACTTTCAAGGCCTTAGATTCCTCCTGTAATAGGCTCTCAGACACCCCATTCTCCCTAATAACTCTCGTTATACCATCCAGCTTAGCTTGTGCATCAGACTTGGCCTTAAAAATATTGCCAAAGCAAATCCTATTCCAATGTTTAATCTTATACTTAACAAATTGAAGAAGCTTAGAAAAGACATACATTGTTGTACCAAAGGGAGGTCTACCCTCTTGCCACCACCGAGCAATGAAGTCATGGAGATCCGGATCCCGCAGCCACATAAGTTGGAATTTAAAGGAAGGCTTGCAGGGCCGCCTAGCTGAGAGGATAGTAATCTTTATAGGCCAATGGTCTGAGCCCCTCCAGTCAAGAATCTCCGAAGAAGAAAGCCACCTATCCCCAACCCAGAAACAAGAAACCAAAAACCGATCCAACCGCTCAGCAATGCAGTTTTCACCAGGCCTCCGATTGTTCCAGGTAAAATGGCCATTACCAGGCTTGATATCCACTAGATTCAAAAGAGAAATGTTGTCCTGGAATAGGAAGGCAGAAGCCTCCAACCGCATGGTACCACCCCGTTTCTCAGTAGACTCTGTTATAGCATTGAAGTCACCCCCAATGATCCACGGATGAAAGGGAGCCATGCTTCGGACATAGCGAATATTCGACCACAAAATTTGTTTGCCCTGCATATCCACTGGAGCATAGATATTGGAGAACAGAACCAATTCACCAGACTCATAGCAAGAGGCCACTAAAGAGATAGAGGATTTGAAGGACACCCACCACTGGGGGCAGATCTTCCGAGGGTTCCATAAGCAAGCCACCCCTCCAGAAGAACCCTGAGCACCAATACACTGGCACTCACCGTTCATCCAAAGCTTGGGCATAATACTCATCATACTTTCCACAGAAAGCTTGGTTTCTTGCAAAAAGAGCATATCAGGAGACTGACATCTAATCAAAAGCTGAACAGCTTTTTGTCGAGGGCCGCTGTTTAAGCCCCTCACATTCCATGATAAAACAATCATTTTAGAGGACTTGAGAAATGAGAATCCAAAGTCCTGACTGACCCTGAATCCACCAGATTTTCCCCTATCAATTTAATCTTCTCCAAGTCCTTTTTCCTGCCCAATTTAGCTACTTTCTCTGCCCCTCCTTTCTTAAGATCTTTCTGCAATATACCCAAATGTAGAGATGGCTTACTATTTTTTCCGGTCTCTGAGCCAGCCCGCCGCACAGAATGTGACAAAACCTCACTATCCTTCACCACAACGCTACCTGCATCTTTTTGAGCCTCCCCCTTTAGATCGGATTCAACTTGTATGGACCCATCCACTAGTGGATCAGGAGAGGCCATGAGCCCAATCCCCTCCTGGCCAGAGCCTCCTCCAACAATCTCAGCCTCTTGTAAACCGAAGTCCACCACTTGATGGTTTTCCTGAGCCAGCTCAACCATTTGCCCCTGATGTTCAGTACCCAAAATTCCTTGATCCAAATCCACCAAACTAGGATTCACTTCCTGTTGGTTAAGATCCTCCAAGACCTCAAATCTATTAAAAGTATCCTCATTCTGTCTCTCTTTCATACTTATTTTATTCCCCTTATTCCTATTCCGAGATCTGACAGGAATAAAGCCTTCCTCCCCAGTCCCACAACTCTGAATAGGGCCCTTGCCCTTATCCACTCTAGGCTGGTTGCCGGGAGGCTGTGAAGAATTGGACTCCAAAGGCTTGGCCCTTGGGCATCTACGCAATAAGTGGCCGTACTCATGACACAGACGACATCTAAATGGTAAAGTCTCGTAGTCAAGCTGTTGAATCCAAGTATAAGATCCTGCACACACCTCCAAGGAGTCTGGCAGGGGTTTACTTAAATCAATTTCCACACAGAACCGAGCAAAAGTCATTACCTTTTTGAACTGTGTCTGCTGCGAAGATCCCACAGGCTTACCAAGCCTAGAGGCCAGCAGATGCAAGACATCATCTCGCCAGCACTCGACCGGAAGCCTTGGCAATCTAACCCAAACAGGAACCCTACTAGGAATCTCCTCTGCCGGATCAAAGCCTGCATGCCACGGCTTGATAAATAAACCCACTTGGTTGTAAAAATAAGGGCCTCCTTCAAAAACCTTAATCCTGTCTGCCATGCAGTCGAAGGTCACCATGAAATAATTGTTTGCGAGGAGCCTAATCTCCATCTCGCCTTCCGGCAGCCAAATTCGCCGAGCCCAAGCCTCCAAAAATTGTAGCGAGATTTTTAACCCCAAAAACTTGCAGTAAAGGGAATGTCGAGAGTAATACTCAATATCGTCTGAGAGCATCTCCATTGGAATAACAACATTCGGCCTTTCTTTGCACCGCTCTAGGCACCCATTAATCTTCGGCAGACGAAATCCCCCTGAAGAACCCATCTCGTTTTTCTCCACGTTTAGAGCAAATAAATTATTATCAAAAATTCTAGACCCCTGAAGCAAGGGCTTCGAGCCAACCGCTGAACGGAAATCAAGCTTGGGTCCAGTCCCTGACGATTCTCCTTGAGCCATAGGAGAGACAAAGAAAAACAAATCAGGCTAACAAACCCTCAAGACCACAGGAGAAAAGGCCTCCCTCCAGGCTTCGCCCCCCCAATCCACCACCAATAGGGGTGATTGCAAAGGCATGCGCACACCACCAAAGGGAAACTTCACAAAGGAAAGACTCAGCCGTTACAAGAAAACAACTCCGCTACAGAAGAAACGCCGCGCACCAACAACACCCGTACGCCCAAGCACCACAATCCCCACAGGCCTTTCAAGCAAGTAGACTCTCCCCTGACCGACGCACACAGAAACACACCCAGCCGCCAAGCACACAGACGAGGGAAGGAGCAATGACCGACGGCGCAGATCAAACCCCCACCTCCGCACAACAAAGAAGAACAGGAACTCTGAAAAAAGAAGGCAGAGTAGCCCAGCCCCGAAAGAAAACAGACCCCCCTCAGAACACACGCATGCAAGACCAAGGCGAGCTAGGGCAGGCCTAAGCTCAACCCACGTTAGCAAGGCGCCATCCTCCCACAATAATCGGGTTTAAAATATTTAAAGTAAATAGATTTATTTATTATTATATAAGTTCAAAAAGACTTACATCTTTACATTATTTACAAATTAAATTTTTAGATTAAATAATTATAAATTAATTTATAAATTACTATATTACACTAAGAAATACAAAAATATTAAACAAAGTAATCTTATTAATACATTTAAACTAATCTTATTTATAAAGTATATTATTTAATCTTGTTTATACATAAGATTAGTTTAAATGTATAAATAATCTATTAGTACATTTTCCTATACATTTAGTATTAAGATTTCTACATCTTTTCACAATTCAATATATAATACAAATAAAATACATATAAAGCCTTCAAAATATTCATTGTATTCAAACATACTTTAATCAATACTTGGTAGATTTTTAAAAATATATATTAAATTTTAATATATATTAAAATATTATCTATAACATATATACAAGCACATAATTTATTATATATTAAAGATAATTAATAGTTTTAATTATTTATATTAGTTTATGTTTTAATTAAAAATCAAA
Source organism: Sequoia sempervirens (assembly GCA_007258455.2). Classification (NCBI taxonomy): domain Eukaryota; kingdom Viridiplantae; phylum Streptophyta; class Pinopsida; order Cupressales; family Cupressaceae; genus Sequoia; species Sequoia sempervirens. The sequence continues at coordinate 33,711 of VDFB02174765.1, read as the reverse complement.
TATACATGTAATTTTGAAAATTATATATCTATACCTTTTGATTTATGTTTTAGATCTAAGATGATCAAATTATTGTTTATGCATTTCCTAACATAAAAACCTTATTTATACTTGTAAAATAAAAACCAATGACATCATAATTTAAACAATAACAAACAATATAATTAATTAATCTTTAAATGAATATTACAAATCAATACATAATCCAAATAAAATACTTTTAAATAAAAATATATATCTACAATTTTTAAATTTGAAAAAACACTAATTAAAAGTAAAATTGAAGAGAAACTGTTTTATTTACACTTTAATTGACTTTTTTTTAAAAATTCAATACATAACACAAATACAATATTTTTATATAAAAAAAATCAAGAATTGTTAATATTTTAAATGAGCAATTAAAAATAAAATTAAAGTACAACTAATTTATTTAGATTTAAATAAGTATGTTTGACTACAATGAATATTGTGAAAGCTTTATACATCTTTTAACTATATTTTATTTGTATTATGTATTAAATTGTTAAAAAATGTAGAAATCTTAATATTAAATGTATAGGAAAATGGTTAAAAAACTACATATTTTTCAAAAAATAAATAAATTAGTTATAATTTTATTTTATTTTTAATTGTTGATTTAAAATATTAACAATTATTGATTTATTTTTTATATAAAAATATTGTATTTTTGTTATGTGTTGAATTGTTTAACAAAGTCTATTGAAATGTAAATAAAATGGTTTCTCTTCAATTTTACTTTTAATTAATGATTTTAAAAATTTAAAAATTATAAATATATATTTTTATTTAAAAGCATTTTATTTGAATTATGTATTGATTTGTAATATTCATTTAAGTATCTTAATATTAAATGACTAAGAATTATTATATTTTGTAATATTCATTTAGGCATCCATTATAACTATTATACTTAATACTATAATTATATAATAAATAATTAGAACTATTGGACATCCGTAATACTAAATGTAATATTTAAAAACTAATATAAATAATTAAAACTATTAAGTATATTTAATATATAATAAATTATGTGTTTGTACATATAATAAAATATATTTTTCAAAAAATAAAATATATTATGTAATTTAAAATACAAGCTATATAATTCTTATATTATTTATTTTATTACTTATTGAATATTTTATATAATTTAAATTAAAAAATTGATTAAAATTTTATTTTATTAATAAAAATATATCTAATATCAATTTTGTGTTCCTATATTTATTAAAAAAAATATTTCATTACATTTTTTATATGTTTAAGAATTATTATATTTTATAAACTGTTTATAAATATTTTATACACAGTTTATAAAATATAATAATTCTTAAACTAGAAATCGCACCTTGGTGTGCAATGGGTATGCGGAAGAGGTGTTGGAAGTCTATTAAGAAAAAAATTGGTCTATATTTTGCATAAATATGTGCAATACATGAGGTCAATTGGTAGGTCAATTAGAAAATGATGTTGCTTTTGAAACAAAGTTCTCATTCGTAGGATCCAAATAGGATTGAAACAAATTTCAAAGAAACTATGCATCCACTTAGAAGAATGAAAGAATAATTGAATCAAAATCTTTGAATTGAGAAGAAAATAAAGCTCCATTACCAATGGGCTCATTATATGCTTGAAATAGGGAAAGAGGTAGACATAAGAAGAGATAAGGATTAAAAGCAAGAAGGGCAAAGGGGGAGAGAGAGAGGGGGGAAGATAGAGATAGAGATATAGAGGGAGAAAGAGAGGGATATGTAGTGGAGAGGGAGAGATAAAGAGAGAAGAGAGAGGAATAGAAGAAATAAATATATAGAGAGGGAGAGGGAGAACTAGAAAGATAAGGATATAGAGATAGGAAGTGATATATAGAGAGAGGGAGACAAAGAGGGAGATGAGGGAGAAAGAAAAAGATAATAAAAGAGATAGAGATACATGCAAAAATATTTAGTTATAAAGTTCTAGGAAGAGGAAGAGGGAGAGGGAGAGGGAGAGGGAGAGGGAGAGGGAGAGGAGATATAGAGATAGAGAGAAAGATAATTAGATATATAGGGGTTTAGGAAGAGGGAGAGGAAGAGGGAGAGAGAGGGAGAGATGGATGGATAGAGGAGACATGTTTAGAGATAGATGAAGAAAAAGGAAGATAGGGGGAGAGAGGATGAGACCAAGTTATGTTTAGAAAATTAATAATGAATAATAAATTGTTAAGTTAATAAATAATTAAATAAAAAGTTCAATTATTTTTTACATTTATTAAAATTAAAATATTAATAAAATATGTAAAAAAAAATGTTTGATATATTAAAACAATATTAACATTAATTGAAAGATAAGTTTCATATTAACCAAGAAAAAATAATATATAATTAAATTAAAAGGTAATAATAATATATATTAAAATTGATAAAGCTAAGATTTTAAATTTTTTAAAAAGTTTAAGTAAACTTGGTTAAAAGTTAAAAATAAAATGAAACATTTTTAAAAAGTTTAAAAAGTTTAAAAAATATAGATAAGATTAGTTTGTTTAAGATTTTTGTATTTCTTAGTATAATATAGTAATTTATAAATTAATTTATAATTATTTAATCTAAAAATTTAATTTGTAAATAATGTAAAGATGTAAGTCTTTTAGATTTAATTTGAACTTATATAATAATAAATAAATCTATTTACTTTAAATATTTAAAAAACTCTAAAATTTAATTTGAATTTAAGTTAAATTGTTAAATTTCCTATAAATTAATTTAAATAATAATATATGTTACAAATATATTTTTACTTATTTTATTTTTAATAAATTTAATAAAATAAATATAGATATTATATATCTTATTTTATAATATATAATTTTAATTAAAAATATAAAAAAAATATAAATATCAATATAAAAAAATTAAAAATTAAGAAATTAAGAAATTAAAAATTAAAAAAAAATTAAAAAATTATTTATAATATATAAATAATATAAAATGTTATATAAATATATATTATACCCAACTAGGTATAATTGTACACGAATATTGTTTTGTAACTTGCGTTCAATGAACGCTGGTGGGCAAACAAAAAAGGTCAAAAAAATGATGAAGTAAAAAACTGAAAAACGGTTAAAAAATATTTGTACTGTGCTCTAAAATAAGAAAGTAAAAAAATGGCATAGCATCCATGCCCAGGTGCATTCCTGGGGCTAGATAGCCAGTGCCGAATTTTCATAGTATGGCAACTCTGCGAATTTGCTCTCCACTAAATTCAAAGTCTTATTTAATTAACAAAAAATATTTATATAAAAAATATATATATGTATGCATATATATATTTTAATATATACATACATATATATATTTATATGTAATTAATCCAATCGCAGATTTAAGTTGAACAATTAACTTTTTTTTTATAGAGGAAATTTTCTACAGAAAGCTTAGAAATTTTATTTTTCTCAAATAACCAAAAAGAATAGGGAGAACAAAATAGAATGAAGGTTTTCTACAAAGATCTAAATTTTCTTTTGTATCAATTTATTTTGAATGAACAAATAACAAAGAGGATTTTTAATTATTTTCTAAAGAGGTTCCTCTTTCACGCAATTCTTTTAAAAACAAAAGCTTCTACAGTATTGAAAACCTCTTCTAATCTTTTCCAATCTGCATTACAATAATTAAATAACTATTTCATATCAAAATTCACAAAAACAGTTAAGGAACCTATTCTAGAAGAATGTTGCGAGCTTCTTGTAGCTTCAATTTTCCAAAGTAGCCAAAGTTTCTTCCAGTGCAATTGCCTCTTTCCAAAAAACACAACAATACATAGCCAAGAATTCTATAGCCAAAATTCTAAAACAAAATCTTTAGAGAGATCCACAATTTCCTCTCCAATTTTCAACAACCCACACCAAAAACTCCCTTAAACAACTTTCTTCACTTTTTCCAATATTATTCGAACAAAATATCTTTTTCCCTCAACAACCAATGATATTTTCCTACCACATGTATTTAAATAAAATAAAACAATTTACTAATTGCAACTAATTTAAATACTCTTATTTATTTAATTACCATTTATTTTTAATAATCAACTCTTACACAATCAGACTTCCCTTCTTAAATACAATATCCTATCACTCCCCCACCCAACCAACCGCCATTGACTTCATCTCCAAAATTCTCTTCTTAAATACAATTTTCTACCACTCCCTCACCCAATTGGTAGCGGCTATCCAACCCTAGAAATGCACCGGAAACGGCTATCCATCCCCAAGAATGCACCGGGGCATGGATGTTGCATCCATGGATAGCTGCTATCAACATTAGAATACACGTACCATCATTTTCAAGGCGGAGTTTTAGAAACTATGCAGCTATAAACTCATCGTAGACATTGTTCTAGTGCTGCATACTTTCACCACAATGTGATTGGTTATAAATAAAAGTATAATTTATTATATATTACAATTATAATGTAATTAGAAGAGTTAAAATTTAAAAAGTTATAAAATAATTTAAAAAGTTAAAATTTATATATCATATATAATAAATTATATTTTTATTTATAATTTATTATATATGATACATAAATTTTAACTTTTAAAATTATTTCATTTTATTTAAAGAATTATTTTTTATTTATTTAATCTATCTATTTTGAATGGTAGAGATAATGTCCAATGTGAGACATTTTCATCATGTAAAGTCTAATAACTTAAGTATAACATTAACATGATATTTACATTATTAGAGTATTATTTCAACAAGAGGTTATTCAACATTAGAGTACTTCAACTAATTCTCACATTATACTATTATACTATTAGGCTAAAATTATTATGGATAATTTCATAATTTTAGAAATGCATTATGCAATAATTATAAAGTAGAATTATACTAGATTATGGATTTAATAACTATTTTTATTTATTTAAAATTTGATATAATAAAATATCAGAAATCGAAGATATATTAGTTCTTTAATGTAGGTATATACATAATGTTTTAGATTATAAGGGTATATGTATAGTAGAATAAAGGTACTATCTATGCTTCATGCAAAATAAATATAATAGATATTTAGAATTATGCATATACCTCTATAATCTATTTCTAGATAAATAGTATATCTTTCTTATTTTATTATATTAAAGTACATAGAAGGTTAGACAATTAAAAATATCAAACTTGTTTTACATTTTTTTTTTCTAAAAATAAATATTTTAGTTTTAACATTTACCTAAGAACTAATTACATGCACAGGGGCATCCATGCATCATCCATGGATGATACATATAGTAATTATGACCTAAGAACTAATTTTAGATTAAATACATAATATATTTTTATATAATACAAATCAAATTAATATATAAATATAATGCAATGCATATGTATATATACATACATACATATATTATTAATTATTTAAATTATATTTTTATTTAATAAATTCTAAAATAAATTATAATATATAATAGATATAATAATAATAATATCTTAAAATTTTCATTTGCATTATATAAAATACTAAAAAATAATTTGGCATTATATAAATATAACATATGATAAATACATTTAATTTTTTGAAAATACAAATGCAATCATATTTTCTATCAATTATATAAACTAGCGCTTGCACCTCAACAAGGTGCAATGGTTACGCCGATAGTAAGATATAGTTTGACAATGTATTGAAGGGAAGGGTGTAAAAATCGAAATAAAATGTAAGTTTGAATCTACAAAATGTATACATTTGAATAGAATATTCCCCACAAATATAGTGCATGCATTTAATTTTTAATTAACTATAATATAAGTGTAACTTTATGCATCACTATATACTAAAGTAAAAAGTTGTAAGCATGTCCAATCACCTTATGTAAAGACCGCAATCAAATGGATAGTCAATAAAGCAATGTGAACACTAAGATGATTTAAATCGTTTTGCAATTCTTCTAGAGTCATCAAACAAGTAAAATTATTTAAATCATTTTGCATCTCTTCTAGAACCATCAAACATGTAACATGATTTAAAATGTTTTGCATCTCTTTTAGAACAAATGGAGATGACAATCTATAAATCAATTTGATTCACTTCAAAAAGGGGACATCTTCCATATAATAATTAAAGAACCCTTGCAAGTGTTAAAAGTCAATTTCGATAGGACTTTGCCAAGACAAAGATGAGTATAGAGATTATACATAGATATAAGTAGGTGGCTCTTGGTGTAAACGTCATATAAATAAACTATAAATTTGATTCTCTTTTACTATAATATAAGGATACTTTCAAGAAATGAAACCAATTCTTATAGATAATTTCAAGAACATGCTTGTGGCGAGTTCTACAAAAACATTCCAACTTACTGGGTGATGTTGCCAGCTTTATGGGGAAGTCGATAAGAATTTGCACACCATCAACGGTGAAAACTCAATCCATTGATGTGGAAATGAACAAACATCGTAGATGCGGCAACTTGTCCCTCGTTAAGACATTGGTAAGCCAACAAACGCTTAACTGTAAGAAACACGATAACGAAGGCACCATTTGTCAAGATCTAGAAGAAACCAGATACTAAGGATGCTAAACACTTGGAACTTATTGTGAATGTGCATATAATGTGCTATTTTATTCCAAGATTATTTAGGGCCACCAAGATGTGTGACAAATGTCTCATTTTACATCTTGAGAGTGGAGGAACTTTACACATTTCCTCTTTCTCCTTCCCTACCTCTATCTCTATTTCTTTATATTTTCACCTATCTATACCTCTTTGTTACCTTCTTTCTCTCTCTTGCCCCCTCTATCTCTATCTCCCTATCTCTCCTTCCCCCTCTCTATCTATACCTCATTACATCTACCTCTTATCACTTTCTCTCTCTCACACTCCTCTATCTCTTTATATCTATTTCTCTCTACATCTATTTCCCTATCGCTATCCCTATACATATGTACCCTTTCCCTCTCCCCCCTCTTCATTCTCTATCTTATGCACTCTATCTCTCCCTCCATCCCTTCTACTCTATATCTTTATCTTTATTTCTCACTTGATCTCCCTCTCACTCATCTTATGCACTTGCTCCATATCCTTCTCTACATATATCTCCCTATCTCTTTATCTCTTTTTCTATCCCTCTGTATCTCTCTATATCACCCTATATTTATATCTCTCCCTCTCCCTCTCTCCCCTCATCTTCCCTCTCCCTCTCTACATATATCTCCCTCTTCCCCATCTTCTATCTCTCCCTTTCTCTCCATCCCTTTCCCTATCTCTCCCCATATCTCCCTCTCTTGCTCCCTATTTATTCCCTCTCTCCTTTTATTGTCAACCAAAACTTAAAAATAACATTTGTGTAGATACCTCACTTTCCACTTAAAGTGATCAATGACAAATTTTCAAAAATACGCAATAGGAGCTTAGCAACAACTAAACCACTTTGCATGTTAAGAATTTTGTAATAGTTGCTTGTAAAACACATGCAAATATATGAACTTAGCATGAAGACATAGAATGATTGCAAAACCACAAAATTCACCTCAATTGAATAGCTGTAATATTATTTAAATTCTACACTTCTAAGAACAAAACATGTAAGGATTACTTTGAAATTTCATTGAAGACATGAGATGATTGAAGAAAAATTGAGTAGAGTGAAAAAAAAGGGTGTACATAAACACACTTAGCTGCTGTTTTGTTTAATGTTTGGAGTAGGCAATAAATTTAATATATATTGTGATTTGACAATATTGTTTACTATGATTTACTTTGCAACTTAAGGCATTTATTTCAATGTCCATGTAGTAGTTGGAGAAAAATGAGATACACATGGATTGCAATAAGAATAGGCCCAAAAAAGGTATGAATTTATTAGAAAAAATGAGCAACAAGTGAATTGTAATGAAAATTGCACGAGAAACAAACTTGTATGATGGCCAGTAGGTCAGTGGTGGAGCAACCAAGGTTTGAGTCTTAACTAATCTATCTTTCAGTTCTCTCCCCCACCTTCCAATTGAATACCCCTATTTCTAAACAAAGTATAAATGTAGCTAAGAACAGTTATATAACCATAAACAAAGTATAAATGCAGTCAAGAACATTTATGTAATGCATTCTGATGCAAATCTAATGTTTGAGCAAATGCATGTAAAAAACCTCATCCTACTTACACTCTCCCACTTTTCAATGCTTAAAAGAAGATGCAACAACTCAAGGTTGTCCATCCAAAACTGAAAATAAAGGGCAATGGAAAGAAACACAAAATCGTTCAAAATATAAGTTTAAATAGCTTATGAACAATATCTAACTATTCACCCAGTTCAACAATTCTCATTGCAGCTCTCATGCAGTCTATGAAAACAAAGAATGATCTGTATAGGATCTAGACTAAATTGCAGAAATGAATGCTTAATTTTTACAATGTTTATTCCAAGTTAATTAAATCAAAATTAACTTATGGAAATAACAAAATGAAAGTAATAACAAGGTGATTATAACAGAAAGGAAGGAAATGAGAGAAAGAAAGAGAGAGAAGAAGAGAAGTGCAAACAGTTGATAACGAAGTTCATCACGAAAGTGACTACGTCTCCGGGTCCACTCCAATAGAGAGACCGATCTGATTAACTCCAAGAATCAATTACAAATGATGCACCAAGACCATCAGTTCGGCAGCATAACAAGGCTCCGACGTACAAAAACGGCTTAAAAAAACTCCAACACCTCTCTTTCGTATCACCTCAGCTTCAAGACTTCATCACCTGAAAAAAACTTGATTCCCAACTCTCACCTCAAGCCCCCTTTAAATACATAAAATTTTCTCAAATTGGTTACTAACCAATTGATTTACAAAATATTTCCCAAATCCACCTTATCTCTCCATTTACATATAAAATCTTCAAATCCCTCATAAAATCTTCATTTAAAATCCCCTATAATTATTCCAAATCTCACATAATTCCCCATTTTACATAATAATCTTTGATAAATCCCAAAGAAAATAAATTTAAGCCCTTTTAGTTTTTAACTCCCGGGCTTATTTTGTTTTGGAAGTTTTGATTAATCCTTTAAAAGGATTATTTGTTAATTTTAATAATTATAGGGAGTTTGTTTTTTAATTTTTAGGCATTCGGTTTTTTGAGCATTGGTCAAAACCAATCGATATCTATATATATTAACAAACTATCGAATGGCCTATCGGTAGTATATGTTTTTAGTGGGCCAGTGGTTGCGGGTTCAAACCACGGCCATTGGTTTGTTTTAACAAACTTCAAATGGATAAATAACAAAAAGAACCACTACATAAATATAGTAAAGCGCATGGTGTCTGGTGTAACGGCAAAGAGCTAAATTCGGCGACGGGTGGTTGGGGGTTCAAATCCCCCAACAATATTTTTTAACAAACTAAACAACTTCCATACCGCCGGATAGAGGAGAGCAACTGAGAGGCCACATGGCATGCCGAGGAGGTGCCACGTGGCGAAGACTGACTGGCCACTTCGATGACGTGTCCGCTGACTCATCCAGCGGTACCAAATTCGATGGCGGTAATGCACTTGGCACCGGATGATGGCGTGGCATGCTAGCTAGACTTACTAAGCTGTCGTCACGGTTGCCCGTGTCACTCTCTGCCAATTGAAGTGCAATACAAATGCCACATGTCACATACGATCTGTCCACATCGGATTCCATTGCCACATCAGCACGGCGTCGGTTTGTATGGATGATGGCGTCATCAGCTGTACCCCTTCGGTCCACAAAGTCAAACCTAAAATTTTGACTAGAGCTGTATCGCTTGAGCCTCCGAATTAGCCGGTTCGATGAAGCGAGCATGCGTCGGAATCATCTTGATGAGCTCTTCCAACTTGGCCCGGACATACGTCAGCTTCAAAACAATCATTTTTTTTTCTTCACAGGCAGCCCTCTGGAACAGTTGGTAGAAGGTTTGGTGGCCATAACTCGTGCAAAGCGGATGCTTTTTCCTCCATTTTGAGGTTGTGTTGGAGTCCGGAGTTATTTGAGTATTTCTAATGGTGTGGGTCACGGAGGAAATGAGACCCCACTTCAATTTTCAACTGAAAATGTCCACTTGGGATCGAGGCCTCCCCACTAAAGACCTTTTGGACCTCCAAAAGTGGCATTTATTCTGACATTAAGTGAGGACTTGGCCTCCCCACTTGTCATGTATCCTCTGTACATCTGAATACCTGGCTCACAAGCATAATCAAGACTACAAAAATATTGTTGAACATAAACATAACTTTATCACTTCCATAAAGCATCTACATCGATGTCGTAGCCACTAACCAAGCAAAATTGACTAGCATCAAAATTTGAACAGCTTAATCGCGAGAAATGAAGAGGGAATAAAGTCAACAACAATTTTGATCCTTTGCTTGGGAACATTTTACCCGGGATCCATCAATGCTTCAAATCATCTTTTCTCATGTTATGCTTGCAAGTACATCTACGCTTATCGATACAGTTGGCTACTCCAAGTTCAAGTTTAGAATCACCTGTACTGACAGACATAAGAGTTAACTCTTTACTTGCATTAATTACCCTCTTTAACTGCCCTGTGTTTGCAAGAGAACGATCAGTCTTAATCCTGTGAGAATGTACAATATATTGAATGCCATCTTTAAACAAGTGATAATGATTCTTTTCCCTATAGAAGATTGCTTTTTTGTCATAAAGATAAGGTCTACCAAGCACTATCCCACAGATATCCAATGGAACTACATCAAATTGTACTTCATCCACAAATTTACTAGTGATTGTGAATCTTAAGATGCATTGTTTTGTTACTTACAACTTATCATTTTCACAAATCCAGCCTAGTGGATAAGGTTTCTTATGTTGTGTAGTTTTTAATCCCAAGTTCTTTACAACACTTTTAGAAATTAAATTCACTTGAGAACCACTATCTATGAGTGCATCAATTTTACTATTCTTAGCAATAACCCTTAAATGAAATAGCTCATTCCTTTTCTTATCTTCAGAGAAATCATTAACTGTAGAAGTAGAAGCACAACTAGCAATAGAAACACCAGAAATAGGAGCTTTACCTTTCAAACCCATAGCTGTTATCTTAGTCTCATCATATGAATCTGAACCAAGATCCAAAACAACATTCGTGGCTTTGTCCTTACCCTTACATTTGATTCGTCTTTAGGAGCCCCACTTAGGCCTCAACTGGGATCTTAACTTCAGTGATGCAGTCTTCATCATGACCTTCCTTGTCACAATGAGTGCAAGAAAGTTTCTCATCCTTCTTAACTGTAGCTGCCTTCTTTCCTTTCCCTGTCTCTGCATTCTTGGAAGATTTCTTTACATCATTATCAAACTTGTCAATGAAAGATCCTTTACCCCTTGACTCTAAGTGTGTAGCTTGAACAGACACTTCATCCAAATTACAAGGGTTCAAAACCAAAATGGAATGCCTAAGGTAGGAATGTAGACCTCCTATGTATTTCAACAACGTGTCCTGGGTATACAAAGGAACATTCAAAGCAATAGCCCTTTTCCTGAATTCATGGGTGTACTCTTGGACAGTTTGACCCTTCCCTTGCCTAAAAATTTGCCAGTCCATCATTAACTGTTGCAGATGTCTAAGGGATAAAGAATTGCTTCTTAAGGCATTAATAAGTCTGCCCAAGTTAAGTGAAACCTACCATGTTGTGAAACTTAAGCAGCAGGCTTACTCTCCTCCAGGTTAAAGTTGTACCTCCTAAGCGAAGAGTAGCTAATTGGATCCTATCAACATCATGGCGAATAGATTCTGGACTCTACAATAGACCTCTATTTGTTGTATCCAGTCATCCAATTTTTCAGCATTAAGTTCTCCACAATATTTAGGCAAATCAAATTTTACATCTAGTTTTATTTTAGGCTTATACCCACTCTTGAAAAGATTAGAAGAAATAGAATGAGGAGAAGATGGAGAAGAAGGGGAAGGAGAAGAGGGAGGAGAAGAAGAAAAGGGATGATCTGGTTTCTTGCCACCATCTCTATGTTGTTCCTCTTTCTTGTCTTTGCGATCTTCTTGCTTCGACGAACCTTCTTCATGTTCCTTCCGTTCTTGTCTCTCCTGAAAAAGTATGTCCACCTTTGCCTTCATCTCGAGGAATGCTCTTGAAATTCTGCTCATTGATCTCTTGAGGCCTCCATTCGAGGCCCGACATCTTTTGCAAATGTTCTAAAGCTTCCCAGATCCTAGGGATCAAAGTCTTAGAGCTTACCTTCACCTTTGAATCACGGATCTCGTTAGCATTCAAAAAACAAATAAGCGCAATACAAGTCAAGTGAGCTGCATTTTCCAGCAGTCACGTATAGGATCTAGACTAAATTGCAGAAATGAATGCTTAATTTTACAATGATTATTCCAAGTTAATTAAATCAAAATTAACTTAAGGAAATAACAAAATGAAGGAATTAACAAAACTGAGAGAAGATGAGAGAGAGAAGAAGAGAAGTGCAAGCGGTTGATAGCGGAGTTAGATCCATAGAAAGTGACTTCGTCTACAGGTCCACTCAATAGAGGAGCCGATGCGATTAACTCCAAAATCAATTACAAATGATGCACCAAGACCATCAGTTCAGCAACATAACAAGGCTCCAACGTACAAAAATGGCTTGAAAAAATCTCCAGCACCTCTCTTTCATGTCACCTCAACTTCAAGACTTCATAAATTATGCACTTGCTTTGGGTGCGGCGTGGAGGTGGCGATATATGATACCAACTTGATGCGTATAGGATCCTAGACTAAATTGCAAAAATGAATGCTTAATTTTTTTGCAATGTTTATTCCAAGTTAATTAAATCAAAATTAACTTATGGAAATAACAAAATGAAAGTAATAACAAGGTGATTATAATAGAAAAGAAGGAAATGAGAGAAAGAAAGAGAGAGAAGAGAAGTGCAAGCCTTGAGTTGATAGCGAGGAGTTAAGTCATGAAAGTGACTTCGTCCTCACGGGTCCACTCCGATAGGAGCCGATCCGATTAACTCCGAATCAATTACAGGCTGATGCACCAAGACCATCCCGGTTAATGACATAACAAGGCTCCTAGCGTGCAAAGTGAGCGGAAAAAGCTCCAGCTTACCTCTCTTTAGGTATCACCTCGACTTCAAGACTTCATCCTTGAAAACTTGAGTTCCCAACTCTCACCTCAAGCCCCCTTTAAATACATAAAATTTTCTCAAATTGGTTACTAACCAATTGATTTACAAAATATTTCCCAAATCCACCTTATCTCTCCATTTACATATAAAAATCTTCAAATCCCTCATAAAATCTTCTGACTTTAAAATCTATAATTATTCCAAATCTCACATAATTCCCATTTTACACTTAATAATCTTTGATAAATCCCAAGAAATAGAGATTTAAGCCCTTTTTAGTTTTTAACTCCCGGGCTTATTTTGTTTTGGAAGTTTTGATTAATCCTTTAAAAGGATTATTTGTTAATTTTAATAATTATAGGGAGTTTGTTTTTAATTTTTAGGCATTCGGGTTTTTGGGCATTGGTCAAAACCAATCGATATCTACATATATTAACAAACTGTCGAATGGCCTATCGGTAGTATATGTTTTTAGTGGGCTGGTGGTTGCGGGTTCAAACCACCGGCCATTGGTTTGTTTTAAGAAACTTCAAACGGATAAATAACAAAAAGAACCACTACATAAATATAGTAAAGCGCGTGGTGTCTGGTGTAACGGCAAAGAGCTAAATTCGGCGACGGGTGGTTGGGGGTTCAAATCCCCCAACAATAATTTTTAACAAACTAAACAACTTCCATACCGCCGGATAGAGGAGAGCAACCGAGAGGCCACGTGGCATGCCGAGGAGGTGCCACGTGGCAAAGACTGACTGGCCACTTCGATGACGTGTCCGCTGACTCATCCACTGACTGCAAATTCGATGACGTGTCTGCCAACTCAAATGATGACGTGGCATGCTGACTAGACTTGCTGATTGTGCGTACGGACTGCCACGTGTCACTCTATGATTGGTCCGTACAAATGCCACATGTCACACTCTGATCTGTCCACATCAGATTCTGTACCACGTGCTAACGTCAGCTGTACGGATGATGACGTCATCACTATACCTTTAGTCCACAAGTCAAGCCTAAAACTTTGACCAGCTGTATCTTGAGCCTCCGATGTCAGATTTTGATGAAACGAACGCCGTCAGAATCGTCTTGACGAGCTCTTCAACTTGACACTACTTCTCTCGACTTCCGAAACAATCATTTATTTTGCTTCCTGAATGCCCTCTGTTCCCAGTTTGACTGGCCATAACTCATGCAAACGGACTCCTTTTCACTCCGTTCGAGTTGCGTTGGAATTGGGATGCTGAGCTCTTCCTAATGGTGTAGATTCTGGAGAGAAATGAGACACTTCAATTTTCACTAAAAAATGTCCACCGGATCAAAGAAGGTAGCATAGTAAGGAATGAGGCCACTTCCGTGGAGGGATATGCCATTGCATATTGCTCCCATGCCATGCTCACGCACACCAAAATGAAGGTTACACTCTTTAGGGGTATTCTTCTGGAAATCCCCAAACATTTTTAGCAAAGTTATGTTAGATGATGCAAGGTCTTCACTTCCACCTATAAATCTTGGAAGAACCCTTGCAAGTGCATTCAAACATTGTTGGGACAAGTTTTGTGTAGCATTAGCTCTCTGGGGTGTTTGTTTGAGAATATATGAAAACTCAAAGATTTAAACATTTCCAATAACTTCTTTGTAATAGGAAAATATAGAACTTGTAACCTGATTGAAACATTTTGTACCAAAAATAACCCATTATAGCTCAATTTGACAATAATATTCATGATTACTAAAAATAAATATTCTCATATTCTTACCGGAAGTGCCTTCTCCCACCCTTTAGCCAATTTACCAGATATTAGTGTCTTGAACTTTGCAGCTTCCTCAGGCTATTTCTTCTCATAATCTGTAAGTTTAGCTATCCACTCTGCTTCTGCAACCACACCCTTCTCAATGTGTTGACTCCAATGACTGTTTCCATAAAATAGAACACTCTTAAAATAATTGGATGAGATCTCAAGTAGAATAAGTTTGTCTACACTAAAAAAAATGATACCTCTTAACATCCTCAGGAACATGGAAAGGCTTATAAGGCCAACCCAAATTCTGTCTAGTTGCCTCAACTTCCTTTGCACCCGAAGCACTTCCATATATTGTAAGAGTTTTCCTTATTTGGGTGATCCAAAACCAATAGTAGTAGTGACCTGGAAAAATAGCAGAGGATAGTCCATTATGTAAAAGATTCAGAATTTGTTTCCTCCTCAGAACATTTAGCTCCCAATCTATCATAATTACATATTACATCAAAGAAATGCACGTGCCACTGATGAATACAAAATACACACCTTAATTAAAGTGGGTTTGTCCTTGACAGACTTCGCTTCCTCAATAGGAGCATGAATCTCATCATAACAAGTATTACCAATTCTTAACCCAAATAGTGTGTCATCCCAGACCTTCAAAACAAGTTAGTAGAATAAATTAATTACATATTACATCAAAGAAATGCACGTGCCACTGATGAATACAAAATACACACCTTAATTAAAGTGGGTTTGTCCTTGACAGACTTCGCTTCCTTAATAGGAGCATGAATCTCATCATAACAAGTATTACCAATTCTTAACCCAAATAGTGTGTCATCCCAGACCTTCAAAACAATATAATTAATTATTCCAAGAAAATAAAATATTAGTATTAAACATTATTATAACAGAACGTAATTTTAATAACATTGATGAGTAAAATTTAATATTAATATTAAAAGGAAAATTAAAATTAATGTTATTAAGATATTAATATTCAAGTTAGTAGAATTTACTTTAATGGAGATGACTTGTGAGTATTTTACTCGCACTTCAAAGTAAACAACATATCAACTTTAATTATATCTAGTTTAATTATTTCACTGGTTGATGGTTGCAATAAATGGTGAACTGTTGTAAATAGTAAAATAATATGAGTAAGAGTAAGAAGACGTCAAAGAAAATAAAAGCGCCAATATGGGCGCCTTGAAATAGGATGGGCATCCATCAAAGCTTGATAATAAATGAAAAGAAATGATCATTGTTTAGGGAAGGGTGAAAAGGATGGCCCTGCATTTATTGAGGCATGGTGTGCCATGTCTATGCGTCCACTTTTTGCATACATATCTGCCTAGGCAGTTGCAAGTACAACATCTGATAATATAACTTCGTTCTTTATGCGTCTTGATAACGGAGGGTGTTGCTCTGTAGATAACAGTTCTGCACAAGAAACAATTGGGTACGCTACCAGTGTGGTAGTGCTCGCTGCATAGTTCTCTCTATAGGGTTAAAACAACTTGATCCCGACAGAAGCGTTGGAAAAGAAGGCTGCCGATTGAAAGAAAGAAATTGCAAAGTACCTCAGTCGCCCATTCGTCAAGACAAACCCTTATGAGTCTGGTTTTGGTAGGTTGAGAAAACGAGTAGTTTCAGCATCTCAAGAGTGAATTGAGTAGTGCCCATGTTATTTTTGGGAAAAATGGTGCTAGGTATTGAAAACTAAATTGGAATGACATTGGTTTAATTTGAAAAAATCCTTTTAATTGCGAAATCTTGTTGAAAATGTCTCTCTATTTTCTTGCTGTTATGAAAAAGTATCTAAATTGGTAACAATCAAACAAATAGCATTTAAAATACACAAATTAACATACCTTGGCATATAAGGTATGAAATACTGTGTTCTCTGTGGTGCAGGAAGTGGCACTAAGTACTTCAAGTCCATCATTTTCCAGTGCAAGGAGAATATCAGAAAAGAGAATTTGACAATTTAATGAGCTTGTTGAGACTTCAATACTTGAACCCACAGCCATTATCTTCACAGAAGAAAAAGGTTGCGACCTACCACACAATGGCAGAACCTTACAATTTTTATCTTCACATTTAAATTTAGACAAAATTCTCATGTCTTCTCTTTTTTTGGAAATATCTTTTATATGTTCCTGCAGATGTTTAATGTACTCAGCCGCTCCCTCAACTTGATTTGACAGTGAACGTCTTCCCTGCACAACACAATTTCTACTATTAAGTTGACCTAAACCCCATACACAAAATTTATCCAGCATTCTCAACAAACAAAACAAGAAATATATTTACCATAATATATTCATGCCCCTTTAAAGACTGCGATCGAAACAGGTGCCATACCAATTTCAAAACATTGAAATCCATGGCCTGCCTGAGGAGCCATTACACAAGAAGCCACTGCACTAAGATGTATTCCTGCAACAAATGCGGAAAGGACTTTTCTTTCGTGGGTGATCTCAAAACCCATGGTAACAAGTTCAGAAATGCAAGCTGGCGCTGCTCCTGTAGCTCCACATTTTCTATGAAGAATAAGCTATTTCGCCATGTCACCTTGTTTCAGGAAGGTCACAAGCCTGTGTTGCCCTTGCATGCCTCATCTGCTGCTGCTCCACCTTCCAAGGAGGTAAAGCCATTAGAGAAAAGCTCCTCTACCGTCCATAAAACTTCCTCTGAATTCCTTCTCTCATCCTACGCCATAAACCCTTCACATATACCACGACCCCTGTTGGATTTGACCGTTGGCGTGTAAATGAAGCATGTCACCTACAATGCTTGTCTGCCCCTCCCCCCTTTCACGTGAAGAGACAAGGAGGTTACCGTGCATAGTACAGGGGGCCTCTAGAGGAAAGCCAAGGGTCAAGTAATGCTGAGAAAAAACTATCTGTGCAATCCCGCCCGTCGAAGGTCCATATTTTCTGGCAGTCCCACCGGAATTCTCTTTCTCGGCATCAGACATGAGACTTTCCCGGTCGATTTCTCACCTATAATAGCCTATCGGCTAAATATATATTATATAGTAATTATGTGTTGCATTATATTTACATGTTAAATTAATTTGTATTATATATAAAATGTATTAATTATTAATTATAATAATTTAATATTTTTATTTAATATTTTTTACTATAAAAATATAATAATATATTTAATATTTTTCATAGGTATAATATATATTTTATATTATTTTTTAATAATTTATAATATAAAAATATAATATATAATAAATATAATAATAATATTTTAAAAATTAAATTTGCATTATACAAAATATTAAAAAATAAATTGACATTATATAAATATAATATATATAATAAATATATTTTGAATATTTTAAAGATAAATGCAACCTTATTTTCCATGTTCTTTAATAACTATGTTTTAATTTTCTTGAATTAATATTTTTACTCTCAAATTTGATAAGATTTTATTTGATAATTTATAATATAAAATATAAAATATAATGATAATATTTTAAAAAATAAATTTACATTATATAAAATATTAAAAAATAAATTGACATTATATAAATATAATATATAATAAATATATTTTAAATATTTCAAAGATAAATGCAACAATATTTTCCATGTTCTTTAATAACTATGTTTTTATTTTCTTTAATTAATATTTTTACCCTCAAATTTGATAAGATTTGATAATATTTAATCACTAATTTTGATAAGAATATAAGATATAATATTAACTTGATTGAATTAATTATAAAATTTAATTATACTTAAATAACATGATGAATATTTATGCATTGTCTGTATTAATTTTTTATTTATTTCTTATATAAAAAATAAATTTAAAATATTATGACAAAAATTTAACAATCCAATTAAATATAAAAAATATTACTTAATAATGAAATTTGAAGAAGAGAAAAAAATAAAGTATAAGTGATTCAACCATGTATTTGTATTTTTAAGTGAATATTTTATTAAATATATTTATTTTTTAAAAATTATAATGTACATTTTAGGAGAATTTAGATAAATTAATTAAATAATGAAAATTAAAAAAGAAAGATATTTATACAATCCAAGAAAATAAGTTTAAATGTATTTAATAGAAAATTATATATTCATTTGTTTTTCTATTTTAGAATGAATTAAGAGTATGATTTAAAATGTTTTAATTCAAATAACATAAATGATAAATTGAAGTGGGTAAAAATTGAATATTATTTTAAAATTTTGAGGCTTCATATTTATATTTGTGAGATTGATAAATAATGAAAATTAAAAAAGAAAGATATTTATACAATCCAAGAAAATAAGTTAAAATGTATTTAATAAAAAAATATTTATCAATTTGTTTTTCTTTTTTAGAATGAATTAAGAGTATGATTTAAAATATTTTAATTCAAATAACATAAATGATAAATTGAAGTGGGTAAAACTTGAATATTATTTTAAAATTTTGAAGTTTCATATTTATATGTGTGAGATTGATCTAATATTCAAGCAAAAAAATGAATGTTAAAATATAATGAAAAAATAGGAATATAATGAATGTAGAAGTAAAAGTATATTTGCATATATTCATAAAATAAGATCTAATAAATAAAAATATATATACAATTAAAAATAAAGGAAAAATAATTCAACCCAAATTTAGATAATAGAGATAACTGGATTATATGATAACTTTAATCATATTAAGAAATTATTTTAAATATTTTAATGATCTAATAAACAAAAAATATATACAACTAAAAATAACAGAAAAATAATTCGACCCAAATTTAGATAAGAGAGATAATCAAATTATATGATATCTTTAATAATGTATTAAGAAATTATTTTAAATATTTTAATTTCATGATTATATAAATTAAGGCTAGAGTTATAATTAATAATTTTAGGGATATAATTGAAATAATTAATTGTAGCATTAATTTTATAATTATTTATATTATTATAATTTTAACACTAATTCTTCTTAAGTATTATAATTATAAAATCATTAGAGTTATAGTTAGGAATAGGGTGAAGGTTATGGTTAGGATTAGAAATTAGGATAAGAAGTAGAGTTAGAATTATAGCTATAACTATAGCTAATGTGTAACACCTATTTGCTACCATTTGTTACTTTATATGTTAGTGTGATACCCATTTGTGATGGTAATTAATTCACCTATCCGTTGTGTATGCATGCAGTTTGAAGGTTTATCGCTACATTTGATATTATTATGATGATTTATGATACTTTGTGTGGTGCTTAGATTATTTTATTATGCAATGGTTTTTCATTAATATTATATATGTCGATGTTATGATTTTATGATGTTAATTCAAGTCAATATTATATTATGATGCAGTAGTTAAGTAATCATGTTATATGATTAGTTTGTTTAGAATGTTATTTCATCATTGATATTGTAATTGTTAGAATAGCTTAGGTGAGAGGACAGTGTAGCATCACTCGTTCACGAGTGCCCTGCAAGAATAAGTCTTGATTCCACCTGCTTCGACAGGACAGGGCGAGCATTAAACTAACCCAACGGGTAAAATGTTGAAAAAGGGAGTAGATTTGGAAGTGTCCACATCCCAAGTTCGTCGTTGTGTTATGAATTGTTGTGTCATGACTAAAGTTTTGTCCTTGTTGTTGTTTGATTGTTAAGTATTTACTTTTATTAATAATAAATTTGAAGATAATGTTTTGGGAAAATAAATCATTTTTAATTAAAATTGTAGATAAGTTGTGCTTTTAAAAGTTGGAAAAAGGACCAATAAGAAATGAGGATTTTTTGAGAAAAGAAAATTGAAAAGTTTTATTGATTTTATTTATTATTTGGGGAGAGAATTATTCACAGGGAAAATATTTTTCTGTTGTTTTTGGATCTGTAAAAGAAAAGAAAAGAAGAATAGCTTGGTTTGTGCTTCTAGGCAAAATAATTGTTTGAAGAAAAGATAGAATAAAAAAAAAAGAGCTATAGAAGGAAATTGAAAGGAGGCTACAGAAGGGATTCTTCATCGAACAAAGGACCCTAGGTTTTCTTTTGTTATTTATTAATCGAACAAAGGACCCTAGGTTTTCTTTTGTTATTTATTATTATTTTATAAACAAAATCTGTGCTTAAAAAAAAATTCATTGAAAGAAGTTTTGTGATTTGAAAACTTGTTTGTATTAAAACCCTCGAACTTCTGTAGAAAAATTTGTTATTATATTGTTGTTCTAAATCACTGGATTAAATATATAGTTATATGTATATTTATACAAAATTAAATATACATATATTATTATTTGTCTGAATCATTGGAATGGTTATGTTTTTAAATTTATGTACTTAAATAATTTTGTTTATATAAATATTTAAATAAAATATAATAAATTTATTGCATGTTATGTTCATATTCTTCTGTACTATCATGTGAAGTAGGATTCAATATAAATTATGCTTTTAAAATATATTTATATTATATGTGTTTCTTGTTTTCTCTTAATAAATAAATAAATAATAATATATACAGCGCCTTGAAATTTGTGTGGATTCTTTGTTTGCATATAAAATGAAATAAAAGTATACACATCATTATGTGGAGTTCAAATTTTGAAATGATGTTTCGAATAAAATATGATATATATACATAAAAAGAAGATTGTTTTTAGAATTCTGTGTTTTCATTTTTTTTTTTTTGAAAACCGAAATTGAATATAAAATTAAATAAAAATTAAATAAAAATATATAAATATTTATATAAATTATGAAGAGAGGGGGAGTGGTCGACAGTGGTCGTACTGGGCTAAGGCTGGTGTGCACAGCCTAGTGGGAGCTATGGCCTCTCTTGGGAGGTACGCAGTACCTTCTATTACGTCAGTCAAGACTTTTAAATTCGTTTTTATTCATTTTGGGTTCAACTTTTATTAATTTGAATTTTGTTTATTAATATATTTATATATATATTATATATATTTATATATATAAATATATATATGGATAGATATATATATACACTCTAGAAAAATGTTTAGTATAAAATTTATTGATTTAATAATATATTTTTATAAAATGAAAGGTTTATGTTATATATATACCTAAAAAGGTATATACTGTGTTGTGAAGTAAAAATAATAACTTTGAGAAAATTGTAGTGTCTAATATAGTTGTGCAAACTATAAATAAATTATGTGCTCTGAATTGTATCGAATCTTCTCGAGCAATGGATTTATTTCATTGGTGAAATTTGTTGTTTATTTAAAAGATTTTTTTTATGGTATTGTTTATGTAATTGTTTTATTTCGAGATTATTCGTTTAATTTATTTGTAGTTGTCTTTTATTCAGATTTGGATCTGGTGGGAAACCCAGTGTTAGTTTCTCTTGTTATAGGGATTCAAGTTGTTTAGAACTTCCAGAGGTGAGGATACTGTGATTTATATTTGAGCTTGTAATTTGATGGTTGTTCTTTTGTTTTGGTTTTTGGTGGTGATGTTAATGTGCACTTGGATTGTACTGTTTGTGAATGTTATACGTATGATTTTGGGTGAGAGGGTTACGCCTCGCGGTTGATCCAATTGTTGGTTTAGTGATTCTTGTTGGTACAACCTGTTGTGTTGGAGATTTTATTTGTGTTGAGTGTTTAGAGAGAGTGGCTCTAGTGGGGGTCGGCGCACAAGGGGGCTGTCAGGGTAACCCACTTAGAGTTAGATTAATCAATGATATTCTAAGTAATTAACCATGAGTGGGATTAAACATTAATAGGATAATTGTGAGGCCTCGTTCACCTGTTAGTGCTATCACAGACTAAAGGGGACCGAGAAGGCCATGGTTGGCAAGGTCATTGCCTTGTTTTCATGAAAGGTTAACGACTCTGCGTGAGTAACCCTATGGAGTGGCGCCTTGAGATAGGTTGTCAGGAGAACTATAGATGGAGGCGGCACCTTAACTAGGTTGTTAGAATAATCCATATAGAGTTGGAGGCAGCACCTAGTGATAGGTTGTCTGGATAATTCATGTTAAGCCATGCAATGACACTCTCCTCTAACATTTCATTTATGTGTTTTTATTGAAGTCCTTTGGAAGTCGTCCGTGAAATTATGTCTTGAGATTTATTGATGATGTGTTTTGGGACTTGTTGCAATTGTGGAGAGTGAGTTAATATTAAGGTTTGAAAGTGGTCTATTGTTATGTCTTTTGATGAATTGTTGTTGTTTAGTTTTTTGTGTTGTCTAGTGATATTATGTTATCTTGTGTGGAGTTAGTCTTTTGTTATTGTTAGACGTACTTGGTCGGGGATCCTTCCTTGTTTACTCCCAGCACGGGGGTGGTTGGGTGGAACGTGTTTCACACCCCGTTGGGTTCCCTTTGGTTGCAGTTGTTTCTTTCATTGCAGGGTTTTGGCAGATGTTGTTTGATCTAGTGTTCTTATGTTCTAGATGTATGTTTATACCTCAGATGTAATGTATATTCCGGCCATGTATTTATTCAAGAACTATCATTTGTAATAGTTGATTATGTTGTGTTATATCTGTCGAAATGTATATGATTTATATCTTTAAAATTTCATTTATTATCTTATGTACATATGGATTACTTTTATTAATGTGGTTATTGTTAATGGATGTTTTAAATGATGTTGTGAATGAATGGTTTTACGTAATTGTAACTTAGTTATTGTTTAATCTATTATCTTATTATGGGTTAGTGTAGTAATGTAACCTCATATACCCCAAGGGATTTAGTTGTGTAACTTGGATCATTGTTAAGTTGTAATATTTGTGTACATGTATTATGTTCTTTAAAAAAAAATTGTTCTGTCTTTCTTAGTTCCTTTGGAGTTTGCACGGCGGGGCATTACATAATGTTAGGGGAAGAGTTAGGTTTAGAATTAGTGTTAGTTTCAATGTCATAACAAAATTAAGATTATGGGTAGGGTTAGAATTAGAGTTATAGTTATAGTTAATAATAAGCTTGGTGTTACAATTGAGGCTACAGTTAATTAGAATTAGAGTTAGGGTTCAATTAGGATTACAATATAAGGTTTTAATTAGGGTTAGGTATAGGGTTTAATTAGGCTTATTGTTAGGGTTAAAGATATAGAGTTAGAGTTAGGGTTTAATTAGGGTGAACGTTGGGATTATGGTTCAATTAGGGGTAGGATTCAATTAGGATTATGGTTAAGGTTAGGGTTGAATTGGGATAAGGGTTAGTGTTAGGGTTTTTATTAGGGTTCAATTATGGTTAGGGTTATAATTCAATTAAGGTTAGTGTTCAATCAAGGTTAGGGTTATGGTTTTATTTGGGTTAAGGTTTAATAAGGGTTAGGAGTAGGGTTAAGGTTCAATTGGGGTTAGCCCTGTTAAGGTTAGGGTTAGGGTTTGATTAGGATTAGTGTTCACTTAAGGTTATGATTAGAGTTATGAATCTACAATTAGGGTTCAATTAGTGTTCACCTAGGGTTTCTTTCTTTGGAGCATTGCATAGTTTATTTATGTAAAATCCAAGAAGTTAATTAAATAGTAAGTGTATTTTATAAAATTAATATGTCAAAAATTAATTTTAGATAATATATGTGATTTTTTATATGGTATTAAATTGTAGATTAAAATTGAGTTAAAATTTTATGAAAAATATTATGAATGTCAAAAATTAATTTTAGATAATACTTATTTTATTTTTAATTTAGAATAATATTCCATTACAATTCTCTTCGATTTTAAATTATATGCCTTAATTATTTTCATTATAATTGAGTGCAACATTGTCCATTCTCATAGAATTATTTTTGGTACTTGAGATATATGATCAAATAGTAAACATAGTATATTTGATCTAAATTATTCATATTTGCATTCCTTTAAAATTTAATCTTGACTATTATTATTGATCAATATAAATTTTAATTAAAAAATATAGAAAGTATATAAAACTAAAATTTATATTTAATTGTAAATATATTATTTTGAAAGAGAAGTAAGGTTAAGGAAGATTTATATCATACCTTTTTTGTATGTTTAGATCAAACCATCTATCTTTTTGCACTATAAGCTACCAATAATATGAGACTTTCTCTCTATAAAAGTTATTGTGATGTATATAAATTGCATTCTATATTATGATAATATATCTCCTTCCTTCTTTTGCATTGTAAGCTATCATAATATATGGCCTTAAAATCCTAATCATATTTTGAGCTTTTCTAAACTATACAACACATCAAGTATTATGATGTCAAGTCTCCCTTCAATAAAATAGGCCTTAAAAACCATATTTATCTTATAATTTTTTATAGATAACAAACCATACCCAACATCATCATATATTGCATACCATATTTAACTTTTTGGTGTCACTTCATTCCCCCTATACTATAGTCTATCATTAGACAAATTAGGGTTTTAATCTAATTATGGTTACATTTACTGTTAATATATTATGGGCTGCCCCAAAATATAGATTAATGGTTAAATAGAGAAATGAAAAAAGAAAGTGTATGTTTAAACTAAATTGATAAAAAATGGTACACTACCCTTTATAATTTAATGATATATTTTAGTTAAACATATTTTTTGAATACATATTTTTTTAGCATATTTAATGATCCATTTAAAGGCAAAATATATAATTAGGTCAAGATAGTTACCAACTTATTGTTCAAAAATAATTAATGTTATTTTTTCTATTTTAAAACATGGTGATTACATATATTTTTGGTGGGTTAACAATTATTCTCTTTAAAAAATAAATAAAATTAAAAAAAGAAAAAAAGTCGTAAATAAAATTCAATTAATATTATAATTAGGATATTGTATCACTCTTAAGTTATTTTATTTAAGTTTATTTTGCTATTATGATTATTTAATTTATTTAATATAGTAGACCTAAAAATATACCTCTATACAGACATTTTTAAACAGTATACAAATATAATATATCAATAATATATAACACCTTTTATTTTATAAGAACTGTTTTATTGATTATATTTAAAAAATAAATATCATAATTTAGTTATAATAAAAATATATTTATGTTAACATTAATAATAATAATATAATAATAATATAAAATAATATACAAAAATAAAATATAACGAGAGGGAGCCAGTACCCTAATGGATAATATTCATCTATTTACGACGTATACTATATTGTAAAATAAACAGTCTAAATTTAAATTAAAAACAAAGGATCAAAGTGGACCCCATACTTGAACACACATGAAATTTTGAATGTTATATTATTTATATTTATTAATAAATGTTATCAAATGTAAATTAAAAAAATAACGAAATGTTGATCAAAATGGACCCATATTTGAACACATGAGAACATGGGTATGTTATATAAAAAAATATAAATACATTCATGACGAAGTGAAATAAGTATTGTTTTTGTCTCAAATAAAATATCATAACTATCTACTCAAAAGTAAATAATAAAAATAAAACAATTTGTTTAATAAAATAAGACACTCATTTAAACAAGTATTGTTATCATAGTGAAAAAATATTGTTCTGATGTGTACAACAATTGGGGTAGCAATGTACAAGCATTGGATAATTTTATATTAATAGTTTGTCCTATCACAAATATAAAGGGTGAGCACAATAAATAACATGTATTTTCCCATTAAATATGAAGGATTTTCAAAAAAAATTAGTGTTCAACTATTGTTCCATTTTTGCTTGAATTTTAAGAAGTCAAATTTTAGATACTTCTTAATAGATGTGAAGATGTGACGAGTTGCATGATAAGTCACACCTCCAAACCTTAGTTTTAGATAGATAAAAGGTCAGCCCACATTTTTAAAAAAATCGAAGGTTCTACGTTATTCCAATCAATCGCTACATGTTGACAAAGTTAGCCCACTCA
Source organism: Sequoia sempervirens (assembly GCA_007258455.2). Lineage (NCBI taxonomy): Eukaryota > Viridiplantae > Streptophyta > Pinopsida > Cupressales > Cupressaceae > Sequoia > Sequoia sempervirens. The sequence continues at coordinate 7,000 of VDFB02174765.1, read as the reverse complement.
ACTACTAACCCCTCTCCCCTATACAAGAGATGACTTTTCAACAAAACATTTAATAGCAGTAAAAAATAAATTTAAATTAATTTTCCCTGCAGCGATTACTGACATACTGACAAATTACAAAATAAGGGAACTGACAGTTTTGTACTATCCTATGAATCATGGAGGCATGCGGCATCCATGCCCCAGTGCATTTGTGGGGCTGGATAGCCGCTGCCCACCCCACCGGTCGCCCTTGACTTCACCTCCAGACTTCCGCTGATGTTACATCATTAGTGAAGGGTGGGGACATCTCGTGACTGATCATTGTGCTGGGCTCTTCACGTTCAGTTACCATGGTAGACTTCTGTCATTGTTGCATTCAACGCTAGCCAACAAATTTCTCTGTAGCATCATTAAATAATGTGACTACGGTATTATGCGGGAAAATGGATACGGCTCCACATATTAGTATAATAGACTCGCTTTAAAGATAGATAGAAAAATGGAAATCCCGTCAACACAGACGTGGAAAATATATGACAGAAAGGAGAGCCCTTTGAGAACGTAACTACGACACTTGCAAAAGAGTTCCAAGGATACAGTGATTGACCACTCTCTTTTGTTATTCCCGGTCAGTTGACATAACATATCTTTTTATTGTACCTTCAACACTAGAGAAGACGCTGCATTATAACACTGATAAATCCTACCTTTCCCCCACTCGACCAACTGCCCTTCACTTCACCTCCAGACTTCCACTGAGGTTACATCATTAGTGAAGGGTGGGGACATCTTATGAATGATCGTTCTGCTGGGCTCTTCACGCTCAGTTACCATGGTAAATATCCAACGCTAGCCAACACGCTTCTCTATAACATCATTAGTTAATGTGACCACGGAATTATTCTGGGAAATGGGTACGGCTCCACATAGACTCGCTTTAAAGATAAAGAGAAAAATGGACATCGCGTCAAACAGACGTGGAAAATATGTGACAGAAAGGAGAGTCCATCGAGAGCATTAAACTCGCAAAAGAGTGCCAACTGTACAGTGATTAACCGCTTTGTTTGCCCATTCGCGGTCAGTTGACATGACATCTTTTTTGTTTTTGCTACCTTCAACGCTAGCCAAGACGCTTTCTTATAATATCAATAAATAATGCGACACACGCTATTATGGTGTGAAATGGATTGTAGGGTTAATAATTATGACAGAATGGAAAAAATATGAAAGAAAACAGATTCCGTCCAGAATATTTTTTCCATGACTTGACACTCCCAAAAAGTGGTGGTAATTGTTTTAGAAAATAAATAATAAGCTTTATTGCATTTTATGAATATTGTGTAAAAAAAATGGGTGGGTGTTAAAATATAATTTTTAAAGTTTAAGTGGGGTTGAGTTAAAACAATAAGGCAAGAAATCAAAAACAAAGTTTAGTAGGGTCAAGTTCAAATAGTATGAATTAACAAAACTGCTAAGCAATGTAAGTTATAGGAAGAAGTAACATGATCATCTAATTTACATCATACATTAGTGGGATGGAACCATCATCAATTGGTCCCAATTAGTGAGATTCCCCTCTTCCTTCCGGTCTTCATCCATAGATTGTTGAACACAAAAAATAGAAATGCCTAGAGCTAGGCAAGCAAGAACTTGGCCAAAATCTGACCAACCAAGAGCACCACACCCATGAGAAGATGATGATGGTGCCCAAGGAGCTTGAGAGCATCCAGGAGCAACACAATCCCTGCTTCTTTTAGGAGGGCTAAGAGCCATGATCTCTTCTGGTAGGTTGGCTACATCTACTTCTAAGCCCATGTGGAAGAGAGTGGCCCTAATGGGAGGTAGAATGGGATGACACTCTAGCAACTATATAAGTGGGTGTTGCTCCTATGATCTAAACCATTGATAAATTGGTAACTTCAAGTGCAAGTTTATTAACTAGCACCTAGATCTCCATAAACCCACTAGAGTAAATCATAGCTTTATGTAAAGAAAAAAAAATCATATCAGTAATACAACTAGGAAAAAAAAAGATTAAAAAGATTTCTAAATTCTAAAAAGTATTCACCCTAAAATCATGCTATATCTAGGTAAATTTGGAAGGGAAGTAGAACTAATCTCCCAACAAAACCATATGCCATAAGAAGGGGGTAGGCTTGAATGGCTTTAAGAAGTCATGAACCCAAGTACAAGATTCTTAGGCACTAGTACAAAACAAAAAGGGTTCTTTAGAGTCTTAGGATGCCCACAGAACAAATTGTAGACATTAGTAATTACTAGATGAAAGATGTGAGAGTAAAATGGAAGACCTTGATAAAATAATGCATTAGGAAAAATAACCAACCTTGGACTCAAGAATAGTTGAGCAAATAGTATAAAATCTATAATGCAATTGTCCAAAGAGTACTAGAGGTGTCAATAGAGATTTAATTAGGCCACCATGAGAAAATGGGGTATAAGCCACAAGTAACCCTTATGGGGCCTATAATAACAAAATGTTGGTGCTAACAATCTTTTACTTTGGGTTTGACTGAAATTTTATCTATTTAGAATTAATTATATAAAAAATGGAAGTAGATATAATATTGGGTATAAATATGGCCTTAAATCTATTTTTTTAAATTTTTAAATATTATTTGTTATACTTTTATACATCTATTTATGTACAAAGGAAAATAAACCTTTCCAAAATTTGATCCAAGATATTCAAATCAAATCGTATAAATTAATCTAGATTAGTAAATGATAGTTTTGTCCCATGTTAATTTAAAATAAAAAATCAATCTTGAAAAATAAATGTGATGGGGAATGATACTTAGCTTTATATTTAATGTGATTGAATGAAGCTAATTTGAAACTAGATTTGATGATTTTGCTCATAAAAAATAGATCCTTTAGTTGTGTCTTGTCTCTTGTAATATATATTAACCCATAACTTTTTTGAATTGAATTCATTATCCAATATCATCACATGGAACCTCTTGAAATATATCAGCAAATCACAAAATATAGAAATCAATGCTCAAAATTGGAACACAAAATATATTGTTATATTGAATTAAGAAAGACTTCATTATAGAATGTCATTGGTCTCTTCTAGGGGAAACCTCATGGAGTTATGTTGAATATGATATAATTGATAAATGACTATAGTAGTATACAAACTCTCTATTTATATTAATTTTACTAGAATATGACTTATTTTTCAAGGATGTGAGATAAAGTAACATAACAAAAGAGATGCTTTATAAAACATGTTAGTGTATTCAACTCTTGTTGACTACCTAAGCCTAGTTAGGTGGATGAGTTGTAGGATAAGGACCTCTCTTCATTACGTAGATGAATTGTCACTTAGGATAAGGGTCCGCTCCTATTCGCCTACCATATGGTCCTATTCCTATGGCTTTTTATTGCTCACCTCTTTACTATATATTGAGGTTTGAGCTCTTCATTCTATGTAAAGCTGAATACAATAACATTGCATTCCAGATCATCAGTATTTGTTGAAAATCCTTTGTTCTTGCAGATTTCTTCATGGTATCAGAGCAAGGTTAGGATTTCTTCAGATCTGAAAGGTGATTCCATGCATTATTTTTATTGTTTTTTTTAATTCTCCATTTGCTTATCACTCCTCCCAAGCCAACGTAAGAGATCTCCTAGGTCAGCATGAACAAACTGCAGTGTATTGCTGAGAAGATACGGTAGTTTTAAATTTTGTCCTGCCCCTGAAGTCTTTGTCCCCACTTCAAATCCGTCTGGACATTGGCGCAAGGCATTTGAAGCTCAATATTGATGTGCAAAATGGCGAATCTGTCAACAAGAGGCCCGATTTCGTTGTTTTGCAGGCCAAGTGAAGCCCATAGTTCATTACGTGAAATCTGAAACCTGCGCTTTGTTGGAAATCTGAAACCTGCGCTTTGTTGAAAATTTGAAACCTGCGCTTTGTTGGAAGGTCACCATCTCAAACTTGCACTGCGATCCCTCTTTTGCCAGCGCGATAGGGTTGAAGGAGTGCACTCTGCCTTTGGAGGCGCACTTGGTGAATAAGCTCTGCTGTATTTTCAGCGCCCTGTTTGTGCTTGGTGAATGATGCAATCAGTGCAAATGTGATTGCCCATTGCCAAACGCATGCCTTGCCAATCGATAGTGTTGTGAACAATTTAATGCAATAATGGAAGTAAATAAGTGTATGCTATTTACAATATAATCTAAATAAATGAAATAAAACTCCCCTCTTGCAGCTGCTCAAATTTTTGTATTTAGCAACAAAATCCCTACTTTTTCCTCTCAAAATTCTGTCATTTTTTTTTGGGAAAAATTGTGAAGGCTGAAAATGTATTTTTTTCCTTTGTTTTTTTGATTTCTTTCATGCACTCCATTATAAAGTGTCAAATTTGGGGGATCAAAATAATTAAGGTGGGTCTTGTGTAGTGCATTTGTGCTACTGTGCCTCTATTTCACTTCCACAATTTCTTTTTACTTCTTTCTTTCTACATTTATCATACAATTAAGGCAAAATGGATTCTAATGTAACTGTTCAACCCTTAACACCTTTTAATTATCATGACTGGAAATCTCAAATGATAATTTCACTCATGAATAAAGGCTTCTATAGGGTAGTAATGAATATAGAAAAGAACCTGCTGCTGCTAAGGATAAGGAAAAATGGTTTAACAAAAGAGATCAAGCTTTTGGTTTCCTATGTCTTAATGTATCACCTGAATTACTGTTTCATATTAAGTCCTTGAAAACACCCAATAAAATTTGGGAAGGTCTTGATAAGCTATTTAGCAAGATAGATGAATTTAGGGGTCATGAGCTAGAAAATGAGCTCATAGCATTAAGTCCACGAAACTTTACTTCTCTTCAAGGTTTTTTTACTAAATTCAAGTCCGTAAGGTTGCAACTTAAAGAATGTGGTATTGATAAGAATGTGGTCTCAATAACAAAGAGTGCTCTTGGAACTTTATGGGCTATGCCCTCTCTTGATAAATTCATTGTTGATCTAACAAGGGAGCAAGATAAGTTAATACAAATGGGAAATTTGAAGACTAGTAAACCTCAAGCACTCATTGCAGCAAATGAGAAAGATGAATCATCTAAGGATCAAAAGAAAGACAACAAAGTTGATAACAAAACTGATCAAATTGAAGGAAACTCTAAGCAAAAGAAATCAAAGAAAGAGTTACCAAAATGTGCCTATTGTAAAAAGCCTAATCATGAAGAACATCAGTGTATGAAAAAGAAAACAAACCACCTTACTCATCATCTCAAGAAGAACAACATAGGGGTTCCATATTCATTCAACACATCTTCATCAACTCAGGATAATTCAAAGGAAAAAAAGAAAGGAGAGGGCAAAGATTTAGTTGCTACTTCATCCTCATCATCATCTTGGATTATAGATTCAGGTGCTACTCATCATATGGGATCATCACAAGTTGAGTTCTCATCTTTGGAATCATGTGGCATGTCTTCAATCACCTTACCTGATGATACTCCAACATTGGTTGAAGGAAGAAGGACTATTGACATTAAAGGTGGACAATTTCAAAAAGTTCTAAGTGAACCTTCACTATCAAATAATCTTCTTTCTATGTATCAAATCACTCATCTAGGCAAAGGAATGGCAGTCGAATTTTCTCCAAATGGAGTTGAAATCAGGGAATTGAATAGCAATCATTTGATAGCTATAGGAAAAGTAGATCATCAACTGAGATTGTATACTTTTTCTAGTTTTGCTCATAGTCCTCCTCCACAAGCTTTGCCCACTCATTCTAATGACACTAGCAAGCTTTGGCATGAGCGATTTGGCCACTTAAACTATCGTTATCTCAAGCAACTAAATCAACAAAACATGGTATTAGGGTTGCCAAATGTCAAATTTTCTAAAGGGCTTTGTGAAGGTTGTGCACTAGGAAAGTGTCCAAAATAGAAGTTTGACAAAGATAAATCATGGAAGGCATCACAAGTCTTAGAAATTGTTTAGAGTGATGTTTTGGGACCATTTCCTCACCCATCTTTCACTAAAGTAAGATATGTTCTTATTTTTCTTGATGACTTCTCTAGATACACTTGGGTTTTCTTCCCTAGGCAAAAATATGAAGTCTATGAATGTTTTCAAGATTTCAAAGCCTTAGTTGAAAATCAATTAGACAAATCCATGAAAATTCTAAGAACACATGGTATGAGTATGTTAACAACAACTTTGAGCAGTTTTGCACATCAGAGGGGATTGAATTGCAACATACAATTCCTTACACTCCCCAACAAAATGGAGCTGCAAAACACAAGAACTGGTCACTAAAAGAAATGGCTAACTGCATAATTCATCATAAAGAGCTTGCATCAAAATTCTAGGAAGAAGCTATCAACTGTGCATGTTATATTCAAAACAGGCTACCTCATAAATCATTGGAAGGAATAACACCCTTTGAAGTTTGGAAAGGAACAAAATCATCAGTTGATCATTTCAGAGTTTTTGGGACTCCAACTATGGCACACATTCCAAAGCAGCAGTGCAAGGCTATGGATCCTCAATCCAAACCTTGTATTTTTGTTGGATATCTAGATGGTGTTAAGGGTTATTGTCTACTTCACCCTACTACACATGAGTTATTCATTGAGAGAAGTGTTAAGTTTGATGAGAGTCCCAATGACTCTACACTTAACATTTCCAACTTGGGCTCACTACACCTTGATGATTCAGATCATTCACAGTAGGATCTTGATACAAATTCTTCTACCTATGAAAGTGAGGGTTGAGATGAGGGTTCATCATCTTCTAGTTCTAGGAAATTGGAGGGTGCTGGCAAGAAATTGAGTCCACTTTTTGGCCAAAAAGTGGAAGTGTTTTCCTTGATTTTCAGAATTTGACACATTTGACCTTAAAATTTGAAGCACTTAGAGATGGAATCTTCAAAAAAGTCACTAATCATAAAATGTAGCACTCGAAGTCTAGTTTTCAAATATGTAATTTATTTCAATACCCAAATTGTACAAATTGAGTTTCAATAGG
>VDFB02174763.1:23423-37968 GCA_007258455.2 Sequoia sempervirens | reverse complement strand
ATACCAATTTAAATAACCAAAAATTCCAACCCTAGAGACAACTTTAATAATACTTTCAATAAGCACAACAAACAATTGACACCAGAAATGAACTGCCACATCAACTGATTTTCATTGATATCTCCATTTGAAATCATGCATCATAGTCTTTGATTTGAAAATTTTATTCTACTGTATCCATTTCTAATCTATCTACTGTATGTCTATTATCTAATCTAATGTCTTCATTTACAATCAGAAATGAACATTTATACATTTGCATCTGAAAAGACACATCGCTTCGTAATCCCATGTCAGCGAGCAACAGTATTCGGGCCTTTGTTAATACTCGCCAATTATTCGCCATGACACCTTGTAGTCATACCGAAGTCCAAAGTCTCACCAATAGATATTCTTTCATCTCATGTGTGTCGCTATAACATTCTGTTGTCGGGGAGACGTCTCATAGGCACCTTATGTCTCACCGAGAAATCTCCTTAAGTTCACATTTTGTTGCCGTGACAATATCATTCTCACACCATTGAAGCAATATGTCGATGTGACAAAACGGGTCGGCAAGACTGTATAAATTCACACCAAAAACCCTCGATATAATTCCTTTGCACTTTGTCGGTGAGACTGGAGGCACTCAGTGAGACCTCACACCGATAGAATCTTTTTATGTTTTATTGGCGAGACCCAATGCACTCGCCAAGACCATACTCTGAATACATAACTCTTGCTGAAGTATTTGTTCGTTTCGTGCTATTTGGTGAGACAATAAGAGTTTGTCGAGACTTCACCATGAATACCATTTGTTTGGCTGAAGTATGTCCACGTGCACATGGTCGGTGAGACATGACCCATTCGGTGAGACCACATACCGAAGACATAACTCTTTCTGATACATCATTCTATGTGCTAGTCACTGAGACATAATGCAATTGGTAAGACCTCACCCCGAAGCCTTCGTCTAGCTGAAAGTAATCCTTTTGAGTCGCTGAGACAATGAAAATGTCCTGCTTAGATAGAGTGCACATGATGAATTACACGGTCGGTACATGGCATCCACTGAGGGAATGCTTAGATAGAAGCTTGATAGATGTTTATTAACAAGAGATGCATTTATGGAGTGAGGAGACCTTGGTAAATCTCATCTTGGAGTATGGACTATAATGTGAAATATTCAAGACTAAGATAGATTTCTATGGGACCACACAACAAAAATGGGAAAAATGTACTGAAGAAAGAGGCTTTTGTGCACTTGCTTGGACTTCGTTTGGAAACTGGGGAGTATAGAAAAAATATGTAAAATTATTTAGAATTTCACAGTTCTAACCTTGTAGGGGGGCTTATCTATAAATCCCACCCAAAGTAGGAGACCAAGATCAAGGAATAACCCCTATTGGTTGAAATTTTGTAAGGGCCTTTTACTAATGCTACCCTAGCTACTACTGGAATTGCATATGGGTATGAGGGACTATAGACCCCACCCCATAAATTTTTTTTATTTTAATTTTCCAATTTATTTTTCTAAGTTCTTTTTCACTCTATATAATTGTACAAATGTAATGTTGTAAGACTAGGGTAGGGGGCCAAAAAAATCATTTTTTTCAATAGGACCAAAATAGGAGAGATTTTATGTAAATCTTCATTTTTCATGCCCCTTGAATCTAGAGGTGGGGTACATTTTTTCCCAAGGGGCCATGGGCCATCTTTTAAACTTCCTCACAAAACCCTCACATGAAGCACACCCAAAAACCCTTTTTGCAACTCTTTTATCAAACCCAAATCCCCAAATTTAAAAAATAAAAATATGCACAAAATCCTTAGACCTTAAAAATATATTCATTATTTTCTTGGAAACCCATGGATTCAACTATGTACAAAAAATTACTCCTTCCAATGGTCAACAATAATAAGGAAATATCCTCCCACAACCTATAAACCAAGCATTGATAGAAAATGAAAGGAAATTTCTATCCATATAGAATTATTTACGCATAACCAAAGAGATAAATTCATACAAGTAGTATTCAAAATCCACATACAAAATAATATTATAGGTGAATTAGTCCCAGTTAGCCTCTCGAATTTGCATTTTGGTGATAGGTACACATCACTCTACCATTTCCAGATCTACCAAAACTTTGTTGTTCCTCTCTATACTATGATTTAAATTAATGTTTCAAGTTTGAATGGGCATAATTGAGTTGATTTACTATTTTTAATTTTTCTCCCAAAATTTTTGTTCAGGTTGATACTCCCATCCTCAATCATAAGGAAATCAATAGATTCCCTCATGTTGACTCACCTGAGAGTTGTAAGTCAATTCTTTGTGTGGATCTCATTTCCTAATGAAATAAGAGAAATAGGTCCATTAACACATCCACATTCCACATTTTATATCATCTCCCCTATTTCTTTTCATTTCACTTTTGTGAACCCAACATACCAACAAATATTAATATATCTAACAAACATAGAAAATCTAGATGGTCTAGCTTATATATAAATATACCATCAATATGACACAAGATATACCTTTGAAAAGAACTTATAGAGGGAAAAACCTAGCCTCCAAAAGCGTCCATCACTCATGTATTATCTCAAAAATACATATTAAAATGCATCAATAAAGTCTCCATGAATATCTATGAAGCATAAATCTCTCTACATGCACTCCATGTGAACAATAAATTGAGAATCATGCAACCACACATTCCAATCTATCTTGCCTCTCCTCGCATGTGTAACCTAGAAGAGATACTCATACAAACCAACCTCAACCACTACACACATGTGATTTATTTTATAGAAATAGGCTTGTACAAAACTAAAAAGTGGTATTATATAAACCATGTGACTAATACCATGATCTTACAAATCCATTTTCCCCCTCATTTACTTTTCGATACTATATTTTCCCAATGTTTAATATTTTCTCAACGTGCAAGCCCATAGTATATATTTATTCTAGTATCACATACAATACTTAAAGTGGTTGTAGAATGTCTAACCCATGTGATGCACACATCCCTATATCCCTAGGTGCACCACAAATAATATTTTTATACTTATAATAGTATGCAAGTTGAACAACACACATTTTCCTTAAAAAATAAGTGTTTGTAGAAATGTAGACTTATGAATGACTGTTATGTTAGATGCACAAGACAACTAAGAGGGGGTGAATCAGTTGTACATTAAAACATTTAATCCCTCAGTATGTTTTCAAACCCTTATTAACCATTAAACCCTTATCATGTGTAACAATGGAAATAGGGTGTCCCACCTTTGAGGGGAGATGGAGCACAAGGATAGGGTTCCTATTTCATTCTTATTACAGTCAAGGAGACCTTAGAGATCTCAATCCAAAGGTAGCAAGGGGGAAATCAATCTTGCAATAAGGTATCCTAGGGTGTGATTAAGAACTAAAAGAGGGTTCACCACCAAGCTAGGGCTTGGAAAGACAAGTAACATGCACAACCTATTAATCAAACCCTAGTATAGAAGAGCTTGAATAGACTGACTAGAAATGAATGCAAAACATAGGTAAATTGGAAAGTGTAGAGGGCACACAGGGGAAACCTATAGTAAGCAGATGAGACTGAAATACTGAAAATTGCTAGAATTTAAAGTACATTGGGACTCATATACAGAAATTTTGGTCGATTTAGTCCCAGATTAGGGTTTCTGGGCAGGAACATAAATTTGGCAATGACAAGTCTAGAACTCTTGAAATCTAGAAATTTGATTATACTGGGACTCATATGCCAGAAGTGGCATATTATTCCTGCTTAGATTTTTTGGAGGATCAAGATTTAAATCTACTCTTCAATCTCTGGTCTATCTTCTCAACCTGTTTCTCATATCTAAAATGTTGAATTCTGCTATGTAGATGTCTTTTAGTGATCTTTTAAGCAAGGTGATAACTTGGAAAACTTTGCAACCTTGAAAAAAAATTCCAATCTTTCTCTTCAATGTGTCTTCAACCTAGGTCTATAAATCACACACTAAAGAGAGGGAAAAATGTTGATTTGTTAGTAGAAAGGGGTTTGCCTTTGTCAAACCCCATTTTGGTAATCAAACCTTGAAATGAAATCAAATGGAAAAGAGGAATGATGAATGAACAAAATGATATGTTGCAACTCACCAAACCCTAAGAATAAAGTGTTGTGAACATGTATGAAATGGATCCCAATGATGTAGATCTTGAATCTTGCTTGAATGATATGGATCTTGACTTGAATGCTTAGTTGAATCATGAAACCCTACATCACAAATGTTAGCTCAAAAACAAACATGATGCATGATGACTTTGACATGATGCTTGATGATTTGAATAATGCTCTAAAAGACTTGATAATCAACTCTGGAATGCTCTTGTAAGCTCCAATTTGCTATTAGGAATTCTCTCATGAAAGTCGGGTGAAAATGAGTGAAATAACCTTGTATTTATACTTGTTTATGCCAATTTTCTTAAAATTACAACACTACAAGCCAACATTAGATCTAGGAGAATAAAATCTTGCCAAGAATTTGAATTTAATTTAGGTTTAAGCCACACGGGACTCATACGCTATAAGTGGCTTATGATTCCCATTAAGCTAAGCTTTGGGACATATTTTTCAAGAAATTCTTAGATTAATGAAATCAAGATCGAGGTCTCGGTCTAGGTGGGACCCATAATTAAGGTGGCGTATGAGTCCCAGATCACTAAATATGGGCCATACAATCCAAAAACATTAATTTATGATTGGTCATTACATATGTGTCAAGATTAATCTCAGAAAGATGTATTAATTAATGCTTGTGGATGCAAAATAAGGCCAAATAAGGCATAAAGAAACCCAATTTATTAATAAAACCCTAGATTAGTGTGGAAATGGAAGGTACACTTTACAACACCCCAAATAAGGCACAACTAAGTTCATTTAGTTTACAAATTAAGACCTAATGTGAATGTGTTAAACATTTCTGAACACTCAATCAAGGCAATACAATTAATCAAATAAGAGGGCTCAAATAAGTAAAATGTAAGGATACATTTTTTTTGTCATTACATCATCCAATAGAATGTAAACATGAAAGAAATAGTACACATCCAAACACATAAGAACACCAGATTTATGGGAAACAAAAGAAGGGAAAACCAGATTAGATTAGATTAAACATATATGAACAGAAACATTCTAATTACAATTAGGCTCACTTCCAAGGGGCTCACTTCCAAAAGGTGACTCAATATCTGTGAAGAAATAAGATAGGAAGAAGACCTGCTGCATAGATTTCAAATTATCTCAAAGAAATAGGAAGATCCACCCACTCAAACCTATGTGCCATCCAGAAAACTCCTTTTGGGCTCATTGCTCTCCAACAATCAAGACACCAATGTAGACATTGTTTTCTCACTACATCCAGAAGTCATAAGGTTAAGCTCACACTCAGATTACCACACTTGATTACATTCACATCTCACACTTGCCACACAACATCTCCAACAATTCATCTTGCACTTATATCCTCTACAACCTCAAACAATTCCTTAAGGTCGGCCTCAATGAAATGTATGCACTTCAAATGTGCAACACTAAAATAGGTTAGCACCAAACACCTCTATGTTGGAAAGAAGTGGAGGAAGACCACACCAAGGGTTAACTAGGTCCCAAATCTACATCACCACACTACTCAACATATGATCCACAATCCACGAGGTACCTCCATAAATAACGCTAGCATGCTAGGTTGGCCAAACCCAAACTAACACTACAAGCGACCACATAAATGCTTCTCCATGTCCAAAAATATCATGCGGACCACAAAAAAGCATCACAAGACATCCCAAAATGTTCCATCAACACCATACTATTCTGGAACATTGCCACAACCACTTGAAATAAAGAATACTTTCATCTTGCACATCAAGATGCACTACCATTGAATACCTGTAATTTTTAGACCTCAAGGCATGTTTCAGGACCTTATCTATCAAACTATGACTTTATTTCATAGAAAGGAACATCTATAATTACATAGATTTGCACCTCTACATCATCCTAAGGCACCTCCACACCATAAATTGGTGCCTTTATTTGGTAAAGTTGTGCCTATGTTTTAGGTTGCAATTTCTAGTGTTTTTAAGCTTTCTTTTCAATATAACTTGCTTTTTTGTCAAATAAAAAGTGGTACAAAATGTAAACACATGTCAAAGATATTTTTTTGTCAATATTGCTAATGTTTTGATGTAGGTTAAATTGGTCAAAGACTTGATTTATCACTAGTCTAGGAATTTAAATTTACTTTAGTGGTTTAATGAACATTACTTACCATGTTTGGAAAGGTGTTTAGACATATGCTCTCTCTCTTTGCACTTAGTGTGATCTTGGAGATTAGAAATCTCATATTTTTTCATCTTTTATGTTTCGTGTTATATACCAAGGCTTAATAGTTTGTGTGTATACTTTCCCCTTGCGCTTTGTGTGATCTTGGATGATAAAAAACCTAGTATAGTATTTAGACCATTATGAGGCCTTCTTAGGGATTTGATCACCTCAAGAATGACATCAACCATGTTTCTTGGTGGGGTATACCCATGGGAAGATAAATTTTTTTACCTCAAGTGTGGCTAGTTTTATTTGATCCATGTCACAAGGCCCTTGGTCTATCAATACTTGTTTGGTGATGAAACAAGGAGAGACCCTCCTAATCTTGGGCACTATCAAATAAGCTCACTATTCATAGTGTAATGTTGAAAGTTGCATCCTATACAATTTCACATTCCAGAGGCCTCCCCTTTAGATAATTTAAAGACAACAATACAATATCCAACCTTAACTTATTTTTTTAATTTTCTTAACCTATCTATTCCTGGCCAATAGAGTATTTTTTTGTAGCAAACGACCTTACACTGTGTAGATGTCTACATGTTGCACAAACATCTAAAAAATATTCTCGATTTTAGTATATGCTTGGACATTACACTTCCCACCTATCTATGAGTATAACTCCTCTATAGCTCGCAAATGCACCAAAATGACCCTTTGCATACAAATATACCTTTTCCAAACTCCTCATTTTTCTCTCTCTCGCTCAATATTTTATTTTTTCCCATTATCAAGTAATCTCACTCTTATTCTCAAGTTCTTTCAATCTCTCTTGTACTTTCTCCACCATTCCTTACCATCTTCATTGCATTTTTGGCTCATTACATTGAAGTTTGGACACCATTAACACATATTTTACAAACTTGCAAATTAAAACTTCTTCCTTTAGACACTCTCACTTGCTAAAGGAGGGTAACTGTGGTTTCTTTATTGCATTGTCTATTTATCTTGTTAGCATAATATTATAGCACATCTATCTTAGTTTATCTTGTCTATTTTTCTATCTCGATCATATATGTCTATCCATGGAGGTGGAAAAACTAATGTGGAGGTTTGACTAAGGCAAGCCCCTAAACAACCCCAACACTTTTCTCAATATTATGTCTGCAAGTATTGATGATTTATCATTTTTAGAGGCTTCATTCTCAGACTTCTTGTGAGTGTATCCTTTCTTCTCTTTCATTTTATTATTTCCTTAAAATCAAATTTCCTCCATTTGTAAATTTATTTATAAATGAGGACATATTGTGAAATTTATGTTTGCAGATTATTTTTATTGTAGGAAGAAGATTGAGAAGACAAATTGAACATATGTGAGTGTGTGTGTGTGTGTATTTTTATATAATTTATAGATTAAGAATAAATTATTTACTAGAATACTTTCTTATTTTAAATGTCACAATTTATAATCAAAGAATAGCCAAATTATTGGCTCATTTCATAAATGAGCGTATGTTGCGACACAAATTAATATTTTTTGATTCACCTCCTTTTTAGAGGGTAGGCCTCCATTGATGCGTAGACCACCTTATGGGTCGATAGCCCCATGGATCTTGACTCCATGGGCCAACCACCCACCCTCCCTATCAATGCCCGGGTGGCCCCTCCATCAACTAAGGAGGGGTCAAACTCAACATAAAATTTATGTATATTTTTCTTTTTACACTTTTGATATAAATAAAAAAAATTGATGATTTGTATATATTTTTATTAAAAAGTTTTATAATTATTAAATTTGTTTTTTATTAGAGGTAAAAAAATGGGTTTTGAAGGGGCCCAAAACCCTTTACAAAAGAGAGTAGCTGAAACTAAAGAAAACTACATAAAGTATATATCATCCCATACACAGCAAACCAACAACAAAACATTAGCCAAAAAGGAGAACCCCAAATATCAGTAGTACATATTCTTCAAGATATCAATAGCCTCCACATCACTCACCACAACCTTCTAACCATCATCCAAGACATCAGATAGTTCTTTACCAGGAGCCCCAGCTTGAGCCTTGGTCTTCTTTCTCATTATATCCCCAAGACTATCCACATTCACCTCACTAATCAAAACATTATTCTTATCCCACCCTTATCAACAGAAACCTCTTCCTCCATCAGCTTGCCACCAGCACCAATCTCTTCAAAATGAACAATATCCTTGTGATTCTTGGCACTAAAAAAAGGAGAGGTAATACCAACATACTCAAAATTAACCACAGATTTATTCCCCTCCCCACCCTTGACCATGTTAGCACAAATTATCTCCAGTTGATCCTCCTGGGTGAGAATTCTACCTTCCATATTTTGCTTCATCTTAAGTATTTCCTCTTCCATAATATTCAAAGAGTTAAACAATTCATCAATCTAGTTCTAAACTAAAGACTCGTCAGCTTTACTCATCGCACCCTAAACTTTAACATTGGTCATGTTAAGTTCATGGAACACCTATTTGAACAATTTGAATAAAACAATGGAACCCTCTCTAGCAGTTCCCAGAACATCAAAAATATCTTCCCTATCAAAGTTGAAAACCCCCTTACCCACAACATCATCCTCTTGAGAGGAGCTTACCTTTTCCTAACTAGAAGAGATGTCCTTACCCTTCCCAGAAGCAACCATCATTTTGATTTTATGAATGGATTCTGCATTCTCCTCAACCATAGCCTTTCTTTTCTTCTATCGATCTAGGTCCACAACTGGGGAATCCACAACATCCTATTTTCCCTCAACCATATCCTTTCCTTTCTTTTGCATATCCAGGTCCACAACTGGGGAATCAACATCACCCTATCCACCTGTCATCTTGAGGGGAGAGTTCCTCTCAAGCACTTGGCTCGCAGACCTTAAAACCAATTTCTTCTTGCTTCCCACCTCTAGCTCCTTCTGCTTTGTCACAGGGGGTAGCGACGATGCCTCACCATCCAATTCATTATTCTCCTTCAAGCATGTACTCGATAATTTAGCAGTCATCTTGTCACTATAGGTATCATAACCCTTATTAGGGCTCAACACCCCTTTCTTAGAATTCCCCGTTGCAGGGGGTTGTGGAACCACCTCCATGGAAGGAAGAGATTCTAGTACATAGTCCACATCCTCCTTAGATTTTGACTCCTTTTCAAAGACAAGTTTCATCTTCTTCCCTTTCTTGCTAACCAGCTCCTCTTCAGAGACTGTATCATACTCCTCCACCGACTTTAGTTGCTTACCCTTAGTGGTAGAAATTGGCTTAGACACCTCAAAGGATTTAGCATACTCCGATATTAAAAGAATGAGCCCCACCTATAGAACAAGATTTTTGGGGTTTTTTTATGGTCCTTGAGACCAGAATCTAGTGACACCAAGAGATAATAAGGAAAGTAAAATCTTTTTTGTGGTGGAAATGATTGAGCATAATAAAGTGGTAAGCATTTACCACAAAGAAGTGTCCTTCTAGGGTGATATATCTCATGAGTTTCTCAGCCACATCCCCCTACAGTGCCTTGAGAGAGCTCCTCTGGTAAGCCCCACTCTTTTTCATTTTCAAGTCTTGAGCTTCATCCCCTTTGAAAAAAAATTGCATGGCTGTCTGCAATTCCTTCTTGTCTCTGAAAACTTTCATACCATCCGTAGACAACCCAGTGATATTAGCTATAAAATCTTCATTCACATCAAACTCCATTTCGCCCAACTTCAAAACCTTTTTGTTCCATGCTTTTGCAAACAATGATGTCATCTGCAGGTTGTTACCATGCAGTCTTTCCAAGTACGGAGTCAACCCACCTTTCTCTAACACCTGCAAAACCTTCAGCTTCTTCTTGATAGCTTCATAAGAGAAGGGCTCTGTGTAGTTCCTATCACCTCCCATGTCTACAGAATTTGCAAAGTCAAGAAGCTTGAGAACTTTGAATGTAATGAGGAGAAACCTCGAGAAGGCGATACAAAGAATGCCTAGAATCCATGTAAAAACAGAATTAAGTCAGGAGAAAATAATGATCCTAGAGTTTTGTTCCCTATGGATATCAACCAGGGTACAATCAACTCAATTCATATCTAGCTTACCATCCCTCCACATAATCACCTACCACGTGAAGATAGTCATGCACGCCCCGAGCCTTAATAAATCATCAAACAATTTAAATTTGGCAATCATGATTAATACTTGCAATTGCCTCCATAGGGAGGGGTTCATTCACACCCCATTCCCTAACACCTCTAACTCCAAGATTAGAAAATACATTAGCTAATCCGTTACCTTCTCTCAAAATATGAAAAATGTAATATTCATCAAAGGATTTAAGAATTTCAATAGAATCCCTAATCAAAGATTCAATAGTCCATGAAGGGGCAGCACAATTCTTCAAATTATTGATGATATTGAGAGAATCCCCCTCAAGCCATACTTTCTTATAACCTTTAACTTGTGCCAACTTTAGACCATGATAGGTTGCAGCCGCTTATAATTATTAAATTTGTTATATATATTTATAAATTATAATAATTATATATATTACATATTTAATAAAAATTATAAATTATATTTTTTTTAAATAATTATTTATATATACAAATCACTAATATCTCTATGTACATATTAATTATATTTATATATATAATATGCAAGTGCATATATTTATATCTTTAAATAAATATGTTTATTTTGTATGCACATTTTTAGAATTTCATTTTATTTAACATATAAACATTATTAGTTTTCATAATATGATTTCACGATTGAAGACAATAAAGACATGGCTAGAGGAAGTCCATTTTCATTTCAGGATATTTCTAAAATAGAAATTTTGGAAACACATAATGCATTGGAATCAAAATTTATTTTCTTTAGTTTTTACAAAAACCAAGTAATGGACAAGACCCTAAGGTATTGGTTATTCTCCTAACTAACTTGTTTCCTTAACTTAGTGAATAAATATAATTTCCTATTTACAATAGAACATTAACTCTAGATTTAAATTTATGTATTGATTTTGAAGAATCCATACTTTTCCTTTATTGATCTTAATTGCTTAATGTGAAAACAAAACTTTTCAAAATAATTTGTTTTTTCTTAATTAGCTTGTCTAAAAATTGGTTTTATAGTACATTTATTTTTCACTCATATTTAACAAATCTTATATTTCTTTATTCACTTGGTACATATGAATCATTTAGCTACTTCCTATACTTATTCAAGAAGATAAATGAATAAATGAAATATTTCTTTCTTTTTCAAATTTTTTTCTCCACTAGCAAGTAGTGTACTTTCTAGGAATCTATTTACAATTCTATTACACAAATAACCAAAATATTGCTACACAAACAGTTATTGCACCAAAATATCATCCTATTAATTCCAATACAACCGAAGTAAATTAATACACAGAGGTAGTTAAGCCATGTCACAACCCAGCACTACATTGCACAACACAAAGAGACCAAGGGTGCACACCTTACAACACGTATGATTGTCTTGAGAGATGTTTTTTCAACATAACCTTCCCCATAGCCCATAGACTTGAAAGTTAAAATAACAAAGAAAACAAGTGCCAATGGGTTGTCCACCCAACCATAGGGTTGATAATCAACCCACTCCTGAGCTAGGGATTGTGATGAAATAGACTCCCCTTACAAATCTGAAAAAATCTTAACACAACTCAAAATATCACAACATATGCAAGAAGGAAAACACAATATTTTATTACAGAAAATATGAATTGGGATTACAATATGCGAAAGCTCATAAGCTCCCTTATAACATGGGCTTTCTACATACAAAAATGTGCAACACTTGGAGTCTTCAATCCTATGCTCAATCTAGCAGCATTTGGTTATGTAAACCATCAACTCCTCCAAATCCAACATTACCAAATGAGCAAGCATCAATATATAGAAATTGTGTGAGAAGAAGCCACTATTGGTTTCTCAAAATAACCTCCACTAAGCCACCAAGAAAACCTGTCACTTTCTACCTATCAATGATCTGTCATTTGTTAGAATTTCCTCAAACGGTTTATGGGTTTGGTGCGCCTCTTTCCTCAAATGGAGCTCGAGAGGAAGGGAGATATATAGATAGAGCGAGATATAGTATTCAGATAGAGGATAAAGAGATAGAGGGATAAGGATATAGAGGTAGAGAAATATATGGATAGAAATGGATAGATAGCAGTAAGAGAGAGAGAGAGAGAGGGAGAGATGGAGGGAGTGATAGATTGAATAAGAGAGAGAGGTAGAGATAATTAGATATAGATAGAGATGTAGAGATAATTAGATATAGATAGAGATGTAGGTAGGATAGTGATAAGGTCATTTCAACTCATCATCTAATTATAAATATTAATCCAAGGTATGTCACTTAAAACATGCAAGAGGGAAAAGAAATCATTCGCATGACATCTTTTTTACAAACAAAATTGAAAAGTAATGCATGAAAGAAATCACAGAATCAATTCTATCCTAAGAAACTTGTAAAGGGAAATACTGGAAATGTAAAGAGCTAGAAATGAAATGACTGCTAAGAAATGAAACTACAAACAACTACTACTACTAAACTACTGAACTATATTATTTCATGAAACTCTTCCCCCCAAACAAAGGTCTCAAAGATGAGCCTTATAGCTATGTAACAGCTTGCTAGAAGATAGGAACATGTGTTGAGGAGAAAAGGATAAGTATTTACTCCATTTTGTTGAGTCAACCTTATTTGGTCATCCAAAACAATAATCCCTACTTTTTATCCCTTTAAACTATTCCAAAAGGTTGTTAGAGTGCTAAAGAAACCTTCCCTTGACCTCTTCTATCATTAAAACTCTTAAATCTACTCCTATATGCTCTCAACTTCCCATAAACTAGGTTGACCAACTCCCTAGAATTTGCAACTACCCCTATATTCTCTCGTCTTGCTTAAAAGAAGCTCAAACTACTCAACCTCTTCATAAATGCTATCATACTTATCCTTCACTTAGATCCCACTTAGTTCCGGAGCACCACCGAAAGATGCGCCAAAATTTCTGGAGCATGGAAGCAAACAAATGAATAAATTCAGGTGCATGGACTAGTGAATTTTTCTCTCAAACCACAAATTGGGTGCTCGTGAAGTTTTCAAGAACCTAGATCATAATTTTCAAGATAAGATGAAATCTCGACTACTCCAACTAAAAATCCCTCACTTTCCTCATCATGCTCAGTCTTGGTAAACTTCATAATTAAGAAAAATGCATGCTTTTATTTAGCTAATAGATGAGATGATTTATTTTTCCATCATCTCCCCCACACCTAAAATATTGCAAGTCCTCTTGCAACTCATATTGAGCTTCTAGAGCCAATCTCTTCACTTTTATTGCAATTGCTCTGGGGATTTTTTGGGAGGTGCACTAGAGATGCTTCTGAAGATATTTTGTGTTACTTTGGAGCTATCTAGAGCTTACTATGTTTTCTTCATGATCGATTCTGAGAGATCTAGAATGTCTTCAAATTCCAAAATAAATTTGCAAAAGCTCTTGGGAGTAGCAACTTTTATAGAGAAATGCATGTTTTTGAGTTTTAGAGAAAAAGACATAGCATGTGTAAATCACTTATTTACAGAAAGGAAACATTATTTATCCTACTATATTTATTGATGTAGAGATAGGTTACATAAAACCATTAACTGGTTATGGAAAATAACATCCTTTTCTCAAAATATGGATCCATGCATTCAACTTTTTAAAAGAAGAGGAAAACCATGAGAAGAAGATGGCTAAATATTTGAACTCTGATGCTCCTCCTTCCTTTGAAATGGAAGCCTTCTCCATAATTTTTGATTCTAGTAGATGAATGGGTTGATTGGAAATATCTTGCAATCATTCCTCACATTTTGTTGCATGCATGATTGGATGCAGCTCCTTATCCTTCAAATATCTAATTGGGCAACCCTCCTTAGACTTTGAAGGTGTCCAAAAAATAATCTTTTTCTTGTTGGGGCTTAAAGTTATGGTCCTCTAGTTGAGGAGATTGCACAAGAGCTGTCACCTTTGTATGCAAGAACCTCTTCTTTTGGATCTATTGTTTTTGGGGGGAATTTCTAAAATAATAAACCTAAAAAACTTGACAAACTTTTTTTTGACCTATTGTCACTAGATCAACAACAATTCCCTAATGACACCTATTCCTAGCAACATCGCCAAAATGATAAGGGTTGTTGCAATCCTCATCATTTAATTATAAATTTCAATC
>VDFB02174763.1:0-23323 GCA_007258455.2 Sequoia sempervirens | reverse complement strand
CTTGGGGCCTTGCACGTGGTGGACATTTTTGGTGAACTCAAGTGAACCATTTTGGTTCCATTTTGCGATACTGATAGATCCTTTCCTCATACTCTAGGAGTGTTTTAGGTGTGAGTGTTGTGAGGTTGTTGCCTTACAACCCAACCTACAACCCCTAGTTAGTGCAGTTGGAAGGTTTTGAAGGTGTTGCATAATGAAACCTTAATTGGGTCACTATCTTATCCTTCAAGCTTTAGGGACTCTGTGGAAGTATCGTTTGGTGTGCGTAATGGCCTCCTTCCTGCATCATCCTATCCCCTCTATGCAGCCTATGTAAAGTGGTACTGGTATAATCTTCACTTCATAGGACCTATCGATGGGCTTCAATAGGGAACCATCTCCTCTCTACATCCCCGCATAGATCAATAGAAACATCATATCGGGTGTTCTCGTTGATCTAATGTCACAAGTAAACATCATAACCAAGGAGATTATGTTGATCAACTTCTTACATAAATATGGGTATGATGCACCTGTGAGTACCATCTGCACACATGATGGGGATTTTGTGGCCCCTTTAGGTAGTATTGTCCTGTCGGTCCTAGTGGGACCTAAATCAGTGAAACTCCTATTTGACATTATCCTTGGGTCTGAGCTCCTTAGGGTGAAATTGGGTATCCCTTGGTTGGTGGCGACAAACGTGGTACCCTCAGTCATGCATAAATTCTTGAAATTTATCCATGAGGGTTAAGGTACACATGTAATCCACAACACCAGTTATAGACCACCGGTTGCTCGTGGTAGCTACTCCTTGGAATACTCTTGGCTTGTGCTCATTGGTCCTCTTCCACCTAGGACAGACCTTCTGCACCGAACATATCATAATTATAAGAAAGGGTGCCTCAGGCCAAAAGTGAGATACCCTCCCTTGCCTTATACTATTTCACATAGGGCTTGCTTAAAAGATGACAACGACGCCACTAAGGCATGAAAGAAGGAAGAAGAGAAGTGTTCTCGTGATCCTCCTTCTTCCTCTTCCGCTGGTCAGTCTGATGCTTCTTCTCACTCTCCTTTGGTACCATCCAATTTTCCTCCTCATATGTAGGAGAATTCCATGGTGCCCACTTGGCAAAAGCCTAAGTGTCCTGCATTCAAACTTCTTGTTAGATGGAGCCTAGACCCGTTTGGTATGATAGGAAGAAGGTATCCCATGGAGAGTCCTCTTTGTCTCGACCTCTATGGCCTCCTATCACTCCTACTCCTAAAGCAGTAAATGGGAAGAGGCTCACTGCCGAGGCTCTTGAGCCGACTCCCCCCATTGCCTCTCAACCTGTCCCTCCTACTCTTGTTCAAGAATCCGTTCCTCCACTGGAAACGACTATAGTGGACATTCCCATGGTTGAGAAAGAGTCTTATGTTCCTTCATATCCTCTAGCCTCCAACTCAAAGAGTCATAGAAACTACCTTGTGTGCAAGCGCAAGCGTCGATGAAAGGCTCTTTTGGTTGAGTAGGCCACCTCACAAAGGAGGAAGAGACGACCACTTACTTCAAGACTCCTACAGTTTCTTCCTCTCCCCTTCCTTCTACCTCTCTTCAATCTAGTTCTGCATCGCTTCTAGCTCCCGTAGCGAGTATGAATGTGCCTAACCCCAAGGGGGTACATGTGTTCATCGCTCCTTCGGTGGAGCCGCCTCTGTTGTTGTTTGTTCTAGATATCTAGCCTTTCTTGAAACCTGTGGATATGATTAATACCTTGATTGTATCCACTGTGGTTCTTTCCTCCTCTTCCTCTACACCTCTAGCCTCGTCTATGGGGAGTTCATCTCCTTTGACGAAGCAAAAGGTGGAGTGTGGTTCTTCTAGCAATGAAGGACGTAAGAGGAGCTCGCCTTCTTTGCAAGGTGGCCCCACATTAACTTGTTCTATGTTGGTGGCAGACGGTCCTAGCTTCCCCTAAGTTTGTCACCACTCTTGAGTCATTACGATTGGGCCTAGTAGTGAATCTCAGGCACAACTTGCCCCATCCATTGAAGTTAAACACAATGCTCCTATAGGGTGCATGTTTAACTCTGTGGATGAAGTTTCAGCCTTGTCAGCAATCTTCACGAAATCACTGACCCTAGCTCCACAAGAGCTTGATGGAGAGGACCTCGAGGAGCCCTCTTCCTTAGACCTTGTTGCAGGAGGGCTAGATGCTCCTCCTCTTCACATCCCACTGCTGTAGGCTCATCCTCCTTCCCCCTATGATGACCTAGAGTGGGAAGCAGATGACCTCTTGTTTGATCAATGTTAGGAGGTCTCTTCTTGATCTTTTGTGTGTGTGTGTGTGTTTTTTTTGTGTGTTCCCCATGATCATGCTATGTGTGCCTGGATGACCCTCGTCACCCTTGTTGGTGCTTGGATACAGGCGTGGTTTTTGTGTTGTAAACCTTCTTCTATTTGTATCATCATTCTTCCATGTTTGTGCTTGATTTTTGATAAATTACTAGGAATGATGCAAAGTGTTGGGGGCATTTAGGCTTTCCTTCCATGTTGGCCCATTTTTTTATTTTTACTTTGTTTTCCATGCATTCTTCCTGATCTGGTTGGGGATTGATGATCTTTTTCCTTGCACTGTGGTTACCTATTATTCATATGAGCTCAGAAAAATTTGATCCCGCTAAACCAAATCTCCTTGTTGCCCTTTGTTTTTGTTGTTTTCTCTCTTTTGCTTTCTCTCTTCTTTGCTTGAGTTGTCCCTCTCATGTGTGACAACACCTTTCTTCAACATTTCAATTTTTAGAAAATGCATTCATTTCCAATGAATCTTTTCTTGAAAGTCTTCGTAAACCTTTCTTTAGAATTGCATTCTCAACTTGAAACCCTAATGGAACATGTTCTCTTCATCATGGGTTCATAAAGAAAGTACTTGAAAACCTCCCTCCAAAACAGGAACAACTTTGACCTTCCCCTCGCGTGGGGGCATATTCTTCCTTTCAAATTCCTTGATGAAGTGAACATCTTTCAAAATGATCCCTTCTTGATGAATCAATCTGAGAAAGAAAATATCTGCTTTCGAATCGTGCATCCCTTGAGTGGACCTCCTTTCTTCACGACGGGTTCCCAAGGGAGCCCCTTTGAAAGTATTTGCACCTCCAAACAAATTTCTTTGTGTCTAGCTTGGGGAGTAGCGACTAGACCTCCTCTTCAAACAACGTGTCCCTTGAGTGGACCCCACTTCTTTTGAAGGGTTCCCTAGGGACCCCTTTGAAAGTCTTCTGAATTATCAATGGTCTGCGCGACTGTCCGTTTACTCACCTACTTGGTCGCTTCCTGACTCTGCAGAGTTCGCTTTCTTAGGTTCCTCCATGCAAGAGATCTCGAGGGATACCTCCCTGCATGCTTGAGATCTTGTAGGGAGCTTCCTTTGGGTTTCCTCCATGCTAGAGTTCTTGGGGGACACACCTTCCTTCTTGAGGATTTGTGGAGAAACTGTAAAGGTGTGCTTTGCTCGAGGGAGTGCTTCCTCCATGCAAGAGATCTTGGGGTTGCCTCCTTGTAGGTCCATAGGCCTGTAAGATGCTTCATTTCTTCAACTTCATAGTTCTAAGTAGCTATGAAGTCCTTCACTTTCCCTACACCTTCAGGTTCACTAGATTGTGGTTTTCTTCCTCAACAGTTCAGGTATACATTTCTAACCTTGTTCCTTCCTTGATCTACTTTATCAAGCGCTTGCTCGATTACTCGTGCTCCCTAAAGTGGGGGAAAAATATATAGGAATGAATTTGTACCCCTTACGCAAATTCCCCTTTTTCCCTTCTCCACTTTAGAAAACAAAGTTTGAAGGCTTAATTCCACCTAATCCCACTGCTTTCATCACACTTGGCGCCTGTTTTGAGAATCGGTGGAGGCATTGAGGACACCCGCATTAGCACACAAACATTTGCAACACACTTATATCCCTTTGAGGCAGATTTTTGCGGGATGAACTGCGGAGGTGTTACACTTCTCATTAAGTCAATTTGTAATGCCTCTTGGTGGCCCAGGCCCCGAAGATATGGCCATTTTTTCTTCATCTCCTCTTCAAATTCACTCCTTCATGAGCATTTCATCTCTTCACAACTTCAAGCATTCTGGCAACACCTTTGCACCTCATTACAACAAATACATCACTCCATCACTCTGATAGAGCAAGTTGGGGACAAACACCATTGCAACAGAGGCTCGAGTACTCTCATCTTCTCCCCCAAGCAGTCTTGAGTGCTCTTGGTGGAGGTGGTAAGCTTCCCTTTCCTCTCCTTTATCACTTGGTTGAGTAAGCACCTTTACTATTTTGTAGTGCTTTAGTGCTCTTTACTATATCCTTTTCTTTATCTCGCTTTCTTGGTTATTCGTGGAGGTGGAAATGCCAAAGCGGGGTTTGACTGAGGTAGGCCCCTATATAGCCACCCAACATTTTTCTCTCTTGTGTGTAGGTGGACATGCTTTCGAGGAGCTAGTTGGTGAACGAGTTTCTTTGTGAGATCTTTCTTGCCACCTTGACTCTCATATTTTTTCTTTATCACATTAGAGAGTATTTCATTTACTTAATCACATTATTTTAGCCCTTTAGTAGTAGTTAGTTGGGCTGTTAGATTATTTTCTTAGGTTTGACCATGTCTTTGTAGTTGTCCTAGCCGTTCGAATGCCGGTGTGTTGCGTTGTCATCAAAGGACCACCGGCTTTTCATCCTCGAGTAGAGAGCTTCCTGAGGCGTAGTGTTGAACTTAAAAACTAGCTCGCCTAGCCCCATTTTGCATTTCGTGTCTGTAGAGTGATTGAAGGACCTCATAGTCCTCATCATTCTCATCCAACATATCCTAACACCCTGCTAAGCTGAGGTAAGTTAGGGTTGCTTTCCGCATCCCTACCCTCCATGACCTGGGGCCTTGCACATGGTGGTCCCCCTCTCTTACAACTTCTAGGTTTGAATCTATTTTATTAATATGCTTCTCATTAGTGACAACCCTTCCAATAGATCTTTTGATATAATTTCATCAAATTCTCCCAAAAAATGGGTATGAGTAGAAAGATGAGGGAACAAAAGGTGGCCATGCCACTTTTTGGTCCCATACAAGACATAATGTGAGCATGTTTAATACAATTGTGTTTCCAAGAAGCAAAAATTCCTTTCTCTTTCTCTTCCTATCTCTCTCTACCTCCTTATATAGATTGCATGATCCCTCTTCCTCAAACTTTACATGAAATAAACATTTAAGTATAAGTGACATTTAAATATGAAAATTTACTTCCTTATAATTTAAGTTATATTTCATATATATAGTTTTAGAATGTTTAAAAATGGTTTTGAATCTCTAGGAGTTATAATATAGATTCTAGGTTTTGGAGGATCTTATAATTTCTGAAACCTAGTCAAATTTCAATAATCAACAAGCTCCTATCACTTTGGAGTTGTCTAAGGGTAGTTATAACTATTCAAAAGAATCATCAAGCCTCTCCTTAGAAATAAGACCTATTATTAAGAAAGATACCAGAAAGTGGGAGGGGAAAGGCCCCTCACATCCCTCGTCAAGAAATAAGATTCAAACACAGCTGAAACAAAATCCTCTAAATTAAGAAGAATTAGGATTCATTACCAACACTACCTCCTTACCTCTCTCTATCTTTATCTCTCCCTCTACATATCTCTATATATTTATCTCTCTCTCTCTCTCTATCTTCATCTATACCTCTATATTCCATTTTTCATTCTATCTTTAGATGCCTCTCCCTCGAGCTCTATCCATCTATATCTCCCCTTATCCCTCTTCCTATATCTCTATTTTTCTTTCTCTATCTCTCTCCCTTATATCTGTCCGTCCATATTTTTCCTTATATCTCTCCCTCTATTTATCTATATCTCCTTATCTCTTCATATCTCTATACCCCTATATCTCTCCCTCTCTCTAACTCTATATATCACTTCCTCTCTCTCTCTCTCTACTTATATCTCCCTTTCTCTTCCCCACTCATATTTCCAAAGTTATATCTATCTCTAGATATATCTCCCTCTTTCTATCCCTCTCTCCCTCTCTCCCTATCACTACCTCTTTCTATACCTCTCTAATTATCCCATCTCCTCTCTCTATTACTTGTCTCTATCACCTTTCTTTGTCACTCTTGGCCGCTCCATCTCTATCTCCCCGTTGATGAGACAATAAATTGTCTCATCTATTAGCTAAATAAAAGCATGTATTTTCCTTAATTATGAAGTTTATCAAGACTGAGCATGATGAGGAAAGTGAGAAATTTTCAGTTGGAGTAGTTGAGATTTCATCATATATTAAAAATTATAGAATAAGGTTTGTGATGGCTTGGCTTAAAATTTAGAAAATGATTTGGGTGAAAGGCCATTTAGTTTCCATTTGGGTTGTGGTTTAGAGAAAATTTACTGGTTGTAACAGAACATCCGTTCCGTTTGCTTCCAGAATTTTGACGCATCTTTTGGAAATGCTTTGAAACTAAGTGGGATCAAGTGAAGGATAAGTATGATAGCATTTATGAAGAGGTTGAGTAGTTTGAACTCCTTTTGAGCAAGATGAGAGAATATACCTGGGCAGTTGCAAATATCTAGGGAGTTGTTTGACCCAGTTTATGGGCAGTTGAGAGCTCATATAGGAGAATATTTAAGAGTTTTAATGAGGAAGAGGTCAAGGGATGGCTTCTTCAGCACTCTAACAACCTTTTGGAACAATTTAAAGGGCTAAAAAGTAGGGATTATTGTTTTGGACGACCAAAGAAGGTTGACTCAAAAAAATGGAGTAAAGACTTATCCTTTTCTCCTCAACACATGTTCCTATCTTCTAGCAAGATATTGCACAACTATAGGGCTCATCTTTCAGACCTTTGTTTGGGGGGAAGAGTTTCATGAAATAATATAGTTCATTATTTTAACAGCAGTAGTTGTTTGTAGTTCCATTTATTAGCAGTCATTTCATTTCCAATTCTTTACATTTCTAGTATTTCCCTTTACAAATTTCTTAGGATAGATTTGATTCCAACAATTTCATTTCCAATTTTTTACATTTCTAGTATTTCCCTTTACAAGTTTCTTAGGATAGATTTGATTCCAACATTTTCTTTCATGCATTGCTTTTCAATTCTATTTGTAGAAAAAAAAATGTCATGCAAATGATTTCTTCTCCCTCTTGCATATCGCCATGGACACTGCCCTCAATTGAAATTTATAATTAAATGATGAGGATTGCAACAACCCTTATCTTTTTGGTGATGTTGCTAGAAATAGGTGTCATTAGGGAGTTGTTGCTGATCTAGTGACAATAGGTCAAAACAAAAGTTTGGCAAGTTTTTTAGGTTTATTATTTTAGAAATTCCCCCCAAAAACAATAGATCCAAAGGAAGAGGTTCTTGCATGCAAATGTGACATCTCTTGTGCAATCTCCTCAACTTCAAGCCCCAACAAGAAAAAGATTATTTTTTGGACACCTTCAAAGTCCAAGGAGGGTTGCCTGATTAGATATTTGAAGGATAAGCAGCTGCATCCAGTCATGCATGCAACAAAATGTGAGGAAGGATTGCAAGATCTTTCCAATCAACCCATTCATCTACTAGAATCATAAATTATGGAAAAGGATGCCATTTCAAAGAAAGGAGGAGCATAAAAGTTCAAATATTTATCCATCTTCTTCTCATGGTTTTCCTCCTCTTTTAAAATTTGAATGCATGGATCCATCTTTTGAGAAAAGGATGTTATTTTCCATAACCAGTTAATGGTTTTATGTAACATATCTCCACATCAATAAATAGAGTAGGATAAAGTAGGTTTCTTTTCTGTAAATAAGTGCTTTACACATGCTATGTCTTCTTCTTTAAAACTCAAAAACATGCATTTCTCTATAAAAGTTGCTACTCCCAAGAGCTTTCGAAGATTTATTTTGGCATTTGAAGACATTCTGGATCTCTTAGAATCGACCATGAAGAAAAGACAATAAGCTCTAGATAGCTCCAAAGTAACACAAAATATCTTTAGAAGCATCTCTAGTGCACCTCCTAGAAAATCCCTAGAGCAATTGCAATAAAAGCGAAGAGATTGGCTCTAGAAGCTCAATATAAGTTGCAAGAGGACTTGCAATATTTTAGGTGTGGGAGAGATGATGGAAAAATAAACTGTCTCATCTATTAGATAAATAAAAGCATGTATTTAACTTAATTATGAAGTTTATCAAGATTAAGCATGATGAGGAATGTGAAGGATTTTCAGTTGGAATAGTCAAGATTTCATCTTATCTTGAAAATTATGATCTGGGTTCTTGAGATTTTTGGACAGAAATTAGGAAATAGTTAGATGAAAAAACTCATTAAATTTCATGGGCACCTAATTTGTGGTTTGAGAGAAAACTTCACTAATCCATGCACCCGAATTTATTCATTTGTTTGCTTCCATGCTCTGAAAATTTTGGCGCATCTTTCGATGATGCTCCAGAACTAAGTGGGATATAAGTGAAGGGTAAGTATGATAGCATTTATGAAGAGGTTGAGCAGTTTGAGCTTCTTTTAAGCAAGATGAGAGAATATAGGGGCAGTTGCAAATATCTAGGGAGTTGTTCAACCTAGTTTATGGGCAATTGAGAGCATATAGGAGTAGATTTAAGAGTTTTAATGATAGAAGAGGTCAAGGGAAGGTCTCTTCAGCACTCTAATAACCCTTTGGAATAGTTTAAAGGGATAAAAAGTAGGGATTATTGTTTTGGATGAACAAATAAGGTTGACTCAACAAAATAGATTAAATACTTATCCTTTTCTCCTCAACACATGTTCCTATCTTCTAGCAAGTTGTTGCATAGCTATAAGGCTCGTATTTGAGACCTTTGTTTGGGGGGAAGAGTTTCATGAAATAATATAGTTCAGTATTTTAGCAGTAGTAGTTGCTTGCAATTTCATTTCTTAGCAGTCATTTCATTTCTAGCTTTTTACATTTCTAGTATTTCCCTTTACAATTTTCTTAGGATAGATTTGATTCCAGCAATTTCTTTCCTTCATTGCTTTTCAATTTGTTTTTGTAAAGAATGTCATGCAAATGATTTCTTTTCCCTCTTGCATATTTCCATTGGACCACCTTGGATTAATATTTATAATTAGATGATGAGGATTGCAATGCCTTATCACTTATCTCTCTACATCTCTATCTATATCTAATTATCTCTACCTCTCTCTCTTATTCAATCTATCTCTCCCTCCATCTCTCCTCTTGTCTCTCTCCCTCCCTCCATCTCTCTCTCTCTCTCTCTCTCTCTCTCTCCTCTTACTACTCTCTATCCATTTCTATCCATATATTTCTCTACCTCTATATCCTTATCCCTCTATCTCTCTCCTATCCCTCTCTATCTAGATCTATATCTCAGCTCTATCTATATATCTCCTTCCTCTCGAGCTCCATTTGAGGAAAGAGGCACAAACCATAAACCGTTTGAAATTCTGACGAATGGTAGATCATTGATAGTAGAAATTGATGGGTTTTCTTAGTGGCTTAGTGGAAGTTGTTTTGAGAAACCAATAGTGGTTTCTACTCACACAATTTTTGTATATTGATGCTTGCTCATTTGGTGACGTTGGCTTTGGAGGAGTTGATGGTTTACATAACCAGAGGCTGCCAAATTGAGCATAGGATTGAAGACTCGAAGTGTTACAAATTTTTGTATGTAGAAAGCCCATGTTGTAAGGGAGCTTATGAGCTTCTGCATATTGTAATCCCAATTCATATTTTTTGTAATAAAGTATTGTGTTTTCCTTCTTGCATATGTTGTGATATTTTGAGTTGTGTTATGAGTTTTTAGATTTGTAAGGGGAGTCTATTTCATCACAACCCCTAGCTTAGGAGTGGGTTGATTATCAACCCTATGGTTGGGTGGAAAACCCCTTGGCACTGGTTTTCTTTGTTATTTTAACCTTCAAGTCTATGGGCTATGGGGAAGGTTATGTTGAAAAAACATCTCTCAAGAAAATAATATGTGTTGTAAGGTGTGCACCCTTGGTCTCTTTGTGTTGTGCAACATAGCGCTTGGGTTCATGACATGGCTTAACTGCCTCCCATGGATTCATTTACTTTGGCGGTTGTATTGGGAATTAATAGGATGATCTTTTGGTGCAACGACAACCGTCTGTGCAACAATATGTTGGTTATTTGTGTAATAGAATTGTAAATAGATTCCTAGAAAGTACACTACTTGCTAGTGGAGAAAAAAATTTGAAAAAGAAAGAAATATTTCATTTATTCATTTATCTTCTTGAATAAGTATAGGAAGTAGCTAAATGATTCATATGTACCAAGTGAATAAAGAAATATAAGATTTTTTAAATATGAGTGAAAAATAAATGTACTATAAAACCAATTTTTAGACAAGCTAATTAAGAAAAACAAATTATTTTGAAAAGTTTTGTTTTCACATTAAGCAATTAAGATCAATAAAGGAAAAGTATGGATTCTTCAAAATCAATACATAAATTTAAATCTAGAGTTAATGTTCTATTGTAAATAGGAAATTATATTTATTCACTAAGTTAAGGAAACAAGTTAGTTAGGAGAATAACCAATACCTTAGGTCTTGTCCATTACTTGGTTTTTGTAAAAACTAAAGAAAATAAATTTTGATTCCAATGCATTATGTGTTTCCAAAATTTCTATTTTAGAAATATATTGAAATGAAAATGGACTTCCTCTAGCCATGTCTTTATTGTCTTCAATCGTGAAATCATATTGTGAAAACTAATAATGTATATATTTTAAATAAAATGAAATTCTAAAAATGTGCATACAAAATAAACATATTTATTTAAGGATATAAATATATGCACTTGCATATTATATATATAAATATAATTAATATGTACATAGAGATATTAGTGATTTGTATATATAAATAATTATTTAAAACAAATATAATTTATAATTTTTATTAAATATGTAATATATATAATTATTATAATTTATAAATATATATAACAAATTTAATAATTATAAGTGGCTACAACCTATCATGGTCTAAAGTTGGCACAAGTTAAAGGTTATAAGAAAGTATGGCTTGAGGGGGATTCTCTCAATATCATCAATAATTTGAAGAATTGTGCTGCCCCTTCATGGACTACTGAATCTTTGATTAGGGATTCTATTGAAATTATTAAATCCTTTGATGAATATTACATTTCTCATATTTTGAGAGAAGGTAACAGATTAGCTGATGTCTTTTCTAATCTTGGAGTTAGAGGTGTTAGGGAATGGGGTGTGAATGAACCCCTCTCTATGGAGGCAATTGCAAGTATTAATCATGATTGCCAAATTTAAATTGTTTGATGATTTATTAAGGCTCGGGGCGTGCATGCCTATCTTCATGTGGTAGGTGATTATGTGGAGGGATGGTAAGCTAGATATGAATTGAGTTGATTGTACTCTGGTTGATATCTGTAGGGAAAAAAACTCTAGGATCATTATTTTCTCCTGACTTAATTATGTTTTCACATGGATTCTGGGCATTCTTTGTATCGCCTTCTCGAGGTTTCTCCTCATTGCATTCAAAGTTCTCAAGCTTCTTAACTTTGCAAATTCTGTAGACATGGGAGGTGATAGGAACTGCACAGAGCCCTTCTCTTATGAAGCTAAGAAGCTGAAGGTTTTGCAGGTGTTGGAGAAAGGTGGGTTGACTCCATACCTGGAAAGACTACATGGTAACAACCTACAGATGATGTCATTGTTTGCAAAAGCATGGAACAAAAAGGTTTTGAAGTTGGGCGAAATGGAGTTTGATGTGAATGAAGATTTTATAGCTAATATCACTGGGTTGTCTACAGATGGTATGAAAGTTTTCAGAGACAAGAAGGAATTATAGACAGCCATGCAAATTTTTTTCAAAGGGGATGAAGCTCAAGACCTGAAAATGAAAAAGAGTGGGGGTTACCAGAGGAGCTCTCTCAAGGTGTTGTAGGGGGATGTGGCCGAGGAACTCATGAGATATATCACCCTAGAAGGACACTTCTCTGTGGTAAATGCTTACCACTTTATTATGCTCAATCATTTCCACCGCAAAAAAGAATTTCCTTTCCTTATTATCTCTTGGCGTCACTAGATTCTGGTCTCAAGGACCATAAAAAAACCCCAAAAATATTGTTCTACATGTGGGGCTCATTCTTTTAATATCGGAGTATGCTAAATCCTTTGAGGTGTCTAAGCCAATTTCTACCCCTAAGGGTAAGCAACTGAAGTCGGTGGAGGAGTATGATACAGTCTCTAAAGAGGAGCTGGTTAGCAAGAAAGGGAAGAAGATGAAACTTGTCTTCAAAAAGGAGTCAGAATCTAAGGAGGATGTGGACTATGTACTAAACTCTCTTCCTTCCATGGAGGTGGCTCCACAACCCCCTGCAACGGGGAATTCTAAGAAAGGGGTGTTGAGCCATAATAAGGGTTATGATACCTACAGTGACGAGGTGACTACTAAATTATCGAGTACATACCTGAAGGAGAATAATGAATTGGATGGTGAGGCATTGTCGCTGCCCCCTGTGATAAAGTAGAAGGAACTGGAGGTGGGAAGCAAGAAGAAACTGGTTTTAAGGTCTGCAAGCCAAGTGCTTGAGAGGAACTCTCCCCTCAAGATGATAGGTGGATAGGGTGATGTTGATTCCCCAGTTGTGGACTTGGATATGCAAAAGAAAGGAAAGGCTATGGTTGAGGGAAAATAGGATGCTGTGGATTCCCCGGTTGTGGACCTAGATCGATAGAAGAAAAGGAAGGTTGTGGTTGAGGAGAATGCATAATCCATTCATAAAATCAAAATGCTGGTTGCTTCTGGGAAGGGTAAGGACATCTCTTCTAGTTAGGAAAAGGTAAGCTCCTCTCAAGAGGATGATGTTGTGGGTAAGGGGGTTTTCAACTTTGATAGGGAAGATATTTTTGATGTTCTGGGAACTGCTAGAGAGGGTTTCATTATTTTATTCAAACAGTTCAAATAGGTGTTCCATGAACTTAACATGACCAATGTTAAAGTTCGGGGTGCGATGAGTAAAGCTGATGAGTCTTTAGTTTAGAACCAGATTGATGAATTGTTTAACTCTTTGAATATTGTGGAAGAGGAAATGCTTAAGATGAAGCAAAATATGGAAGGTAGAATTCTCACCCTGGAGGATCAACTGGAGATAATTTGTGCTAACATGGTCAAGGGTGGGGAGGGGAATAAATCTGTGGTTAATTTTGAGTATGTTGGTATTACCTCTCCTTTTGTTAGTGCCAAGAATCACAAGGATATTGTTCATTCTGAAGAGATTGGTGCTGGTGGAAAGTTGATGGAGGAAGAGGTTTCTATTGATAAGGGTGGGATAAGAATAATGTTTTGATTACTGAGGTGAATGCGGATGGTCTTGGGGATAGAATAAGAAAGAAGACCAAGGCTCAGGCTGGGGCTCCTGGTAAAGAACTGTCTGATGTCTTGGATGATGGTCAGAAGGTTGTGGTGAGTGATGTGGAGGCTATTGATATCCTGAAGAATATGTACTACTGATGTTTGGGGTTCTCCTTTTTGGCTAATGTTTTGTTGTTGGTTCACTGCATATGGGATGATATATACTTTATGTAGTTTTCTTTAGTTTCAGCTGCTCTCTTTTGTAAAGGGTTTTGGGCCCCTTCAAAACCCATTTTTTTACCTCTAATAATTTTTTTTTAATAATTATAAAACTTTTTAATAAAAATATATACAAATCATCAGAATTTTTTATTTATATCAAAAGTGTAAAAAGGAAAATATACATAAATTTTATGTTGAGTTTGACCCCTCCTTAGTTGATGGAGGGGCCACCTGGGCATTGATAGGGAGGGTGGGTGGTTGGCCCATGGAGTCAAGATCCA
Source organism: Sequoia sempervirens (assembly GCA_007258455.2). NCBI lineage: Eukaryota > Viridiplantae > Streptophyta > Pinopsida > Cupressales > Cupressaceae > Sequoia > Sequoia sempervirens. Next base: position 9,476 of record VDFB02174763.1, on the reverse strand, counting down.
TGGGGCTATCGACCCGTAAGGTGGTCGACGCATCAATGGAGGCCTACCCTCTAAAAAGGAGGTGAATCAAAAAATATTAATTTGTGTCGCAACATACACTCGTTTATGAAATGAGCCAATAATTTGGCTATTCTTTGATTATAAATTGTGACATTTAAAATCAGAAAATATTCTAGTAAATAATTTATTCTTAATCTATAAATTATATAAAAATACACACACACACACACACTCACATATGTTCAATTTGTCTTCTCAATCTTCTTCCTACAATAAAAATAATTTGCAAACATAAATTTCACAATATGTCCTCATTTATAAATAAATTTGCAAATGGAGGAAATTTGATTTTAAGGAAATAATAAAATGAAAGAGAAGAAAGGATACACTCACAAGAAGTTTGAGAATGAAGCCTCTAACAATGATAAATCATCAATACTTCCAGACATAAGACTGAGAAAAGTGTTGGGGTTGTTTAGGGCTTGCCTCAGTCAAACCCCCGCATTAGTTTTTCCACCTCCATGGATAGACAGATATGATCGAGATAGAAAAATAGACAAGATAAACTAAGATAGATGTGCTATAATATTATGCTAACAAGATAAATAGATAATGCAATAAAGAAACCACATTTACCCTCCATTAGCAAGTGAGAGTGTCTAAAGGAAGAAGTTTTAATCTACAAGTTTGTAAAATATGTGTTAATGGTGTCCAAACTTTAATGTAATGAGCCAAAAATGCAATGAAGATGGTGAGGAATGGTGGAGAAATTACAAGAGAGATTGAAAGAACTTGAGAATAAGAGTGAGATTACTTGATAATGGGAAAAGATAAAATATTGAGTGAGAGAGAGAAAAATGAGGAGTTTGGAAAAGGTATATTTGTATGCAAAGGGTTGTTTTGGTGCATTTGCAAGCTATAGAGGAGTTACACTCATAGATAGGTGGGAAGTGTAATGTCCAAGCATATACTAAAATCAATAATATTTTTTAGATGTTTGTGTAGCATGTAGACATCTACACAGTGTAAGGTCATCTGCTACAAAAATTTACTCTATTGGCCAAGAATAGATAGGTTAAGAAAATTTAAAAAAAAAGTTAAGGTTGGATATTGTATTGTTGTCTTTAATTTATCTAAAGGGGAGGCCTCTGGAATGTGAAATTGTATAGGATGCAACTTTCAACATTACACTATGAATAGTGAGCTTATTTGATAGTGCCAAAGATTAGGAGGGTCTCTCCTTGTTTCATCACCAAACAAGTATTGACAAACCGAGGGCCTTGTGACATGGATCAAACAAAACTAGCCACACTTGAGGTAAAATTTTTTATCTTCCCATGGGTATACCCCACCAAGAAACATGGTTGATTTCATTCTTGAGGTGATCAAATCCCTAAGAAGGCCTCATAATGGTCTAAATACTATACTAGATTTTTTATCATCCAAGATCACACAAAGCGCAAGGGGAAAGCATACACACAAACTATTAAGCCTTGGTATATAACATGAAACATAAAAGATGAAAAAATATGAGATTTCTAATCTCCAAGATCACACTAAGTGCAAAGAGAGAGAGCATATGTCTAAACACCCTTCCAAACATGGTAAGTAATGTTCATTAAACCACTAAAGTAAATTTAGATTCCTATACTAGTGATAAATCAAGTCTTTGACCAATTTAACCTACATCAAAACATTAGTAATATTGACAAAAAAATATCTTTGAAATGTGTTTACATTTTGTACCAAATTTTATTTGACAAAAAATGCAAGTTATATTGAAAAGAAAGCTTAAAAACACTAGAAATTGCAACCTAAAACATAGGCACAACTTTACCAAATAAAGGCACCAATTTATGGTGTAGAGGTGCCTTAGGATGATGTAGAGGTGCAAATCTATGTAATTATAGATGTTCCTTTCTATGAAATAAAGGCATAGTTTGATAGATAAGGTCGTAAAACATGCCTTGAGGTCTAAAAATTACAGGTATTCAATGGTAGTGCATCTTGATGTGCAAGATGAAAGTATTCTTTATTTCAAGTGGTTGTGGCAATGTTCCAGAATAGTATGGTGTTGATGGAACATTTTGGGATGTCTTGTGATGTTTTTGTGTGGCCCGCATGATATTTTTGGACATGGAGAAGCATTTATGTGGTCTCTTGTAGTGTTAGTTCGGGTTTGGCCAACCTAGCATGCTAGCGCTATTTACGGAGGTACCTTGTGGATTGTGGATCATATGTTGAGTAGTGTGGTGATGTAGATTTGGGACCTAGTTAACCCTTGGTGTGGTCTTCCTCCACTTCTTTCCAACATAGAGGTGTTTGGTGCTAACCTATTTTAGTGTTGCACATTTTAAATGCATACATTTCATTGAGGCCGACCTTAAGGAATTGTTTGAGGTTGTAGAGGATATAAGTGCAAGATGAATTGTTGGAGATGTTGTGTGGCAAGTGTGAGATGTGAATGTAATCAAGTGTGGTAATCTGAGTGTGAGCTTAACACTTATGACTTCCAGATGTAGTGAGAAAATGGTGTCTACATTTTAGTGTGCTTGAAGTTGTTGGAGGCAATGAGCCGAAGGTTTTGGATGGCGAAGAGTTTGAGTGGTAGATCTACCTATTTCTTTGAGATAGTTAATCTACCTATAATAGTCTTCTTCTATCTTATTTCTTCTAGATAGTGAGTCCTTTGGGTAATGAGCCCTTGGGAGTGAGCCTAATTGTATTCGGTGTTGCTATTCATATATATGTAAGCTAATCCTCATTTTTATTTTTCCCTTCTTTTGTTTTCCACATAAATCTAGTGTTATTATGTGTTTGGATGTGTTTGCATTACTATTTCATATGTTTACCTTCTGCTAATGGATGATGTAATGACGAAAAATGTATCCCCTTAAATTTTTGCACTTGTTTAAGCCCTCCTTATTCAATTGAGTATAATGTTTCCTTGATTTAGTGTTGTAATGTGTTTAACAAATTCACATTAGGTCTTGATCCCTTGTAAACTAAATGAACTTAGTTGTGCTTTATTTAGGGTGTTGTAAAGTGTACCTTTACACTTTCACACTAATCTAGGGTTTTATTAATAATTGGGTTTCTTTATGCCTTATTTGGTCCTATTTTGCATCCACAAGCCTTAATTAATACATCTTTATGAGATTAATCCTGACACATATGTAATGGCCAATCATAAATTAATGTTTTTGGATTGTATGGCCCATATTTAGTGATCTGGGACTCATATACCACCTTGGTCATATGAGTCCCACCTAAGTTTCAGGGCCCCCGTCTTGATTTCACATTAATCTTTAAGCATTTCTTGAAAAATATGTCCCAAAGCTTAGCTTAATGGGAATCATACACCACTTCTAGCATATGAGTCCCATGTGGCTTAAACCGAAATTAAATTCAAATTTTGGGCAAGATTTTATTCTCCTAGATCTGATGTTGGCTTGTAGTGTTGTAATTTCGAAAAATTTGGCATAAAAAAGTATAAATACAAGGTTATTTCACTCATTTTCACCTAATACTTTCATGAGATAATTTCTAATAGAAAATTGGAGCTTACAAGAGCAGTCAAGAGCATTCAAGAGTTGATTATCAAGTTTTTTAGAGCATTATTCAAAGCATCAAGCATCATGTCAAAGTCATCATGCATCATTTTTTTTTTTTAGCTAACATTTGTGATGTAGGGTTTCATGATTCAACTAAGCATTCAAGTCAAGATCCATATCATTCAAGAAAGAGTCAAGATCTACATTCTCTGGATCCATTTCATACATGTTTGTAGCACTTTGTTCTTAGGGTTTAGTGAGTTGCAACATATCATTTTTTTCATTCATCATTCCTCTTTTCCAATTCCATTTGATTTCATTTCAAGGTTTGATTACCAAAACAAGGTTTGACCAAGGAAAAACCCTTTCTACTAAAAAATCAACATTTCCCCCTCTCTATAGTGTGTGATTTATAGACCTAGGTTGAAGACACATTGAAGAGAAAGATTGGAAATAAGTTTTCAAGGTTGCAAAGTTTTCCAAGTTATCACCTTGTTTAAAAGATCACTAAAAGACATCTACATAGCATAATTCAACATTTTAGATCTGAGAAATAGGTTGAGAAGATAGACTAGAGATTGAAGAGTAGATTCAAATCTTGATCCTCCAAAAAAGCTAAGTAGGATTGATCTACCACTTCTGGCATATGAGTCCCAGTATAGTCAAATTTCTAGATTTCAAGAGTTCCACACTTGTCATTGCCAGATTTATATTCTTGCCCAAAAACCCTAATCTAGGACTAAATCGACCAGCTCGACGTATGAGTCCCAATATGCTTTAAATTTAGTATTTTCAGTATTTCATGTCTTCATTCAAGCTGCTATAGGTTTCTAGGTGCCCCTCTGTACTTTTCCAATTTACTGTTATGTTTTGCATTCATTTCTAGGTCATCTATTCAAGTTTTGCATATCATTAGGTTTGATTAATAGGTTTTGCATGTTACTTGTCTTTCCAAGCCCTAGCTTGGTGGTGAACCCTCTTTTAGTCCTTAATCACACCCTAGGATACCTTATTGCGAGATCTCTCTCCCCTTTGCTACCTTTGGATTGAGATCTCTAAGGTCTCCTTGAATGTAATAAGAGTGAAACAAGAATCGTATCCTTGTGCTCCATCTCCCCTCAAATGTGGGACACCCTATTTCTGTTGTTACACATGATAAGGGTTTAATGGTTAATAAGGTTTTGAAAACATATTGAGCGATTAAATGTTTTAATGTACAATTGATTCACCCCCTCTTAGTTGTCTTGTGCATCTAACATAATAGTCATTCATAAGTCTACATTTCTAGATTTAACACTTATTTTTTTAAGGAAAATTTGTTGGGAAAATGTGTGTTGTTCAACTTGCATACTGTTATAGTATAAAATTAAAATTATTTGTAGTGCACCTAGGGATATAGGGATGTGTGCATCACATGGGTTAGACATTCTTACAACCACTTTAAGCATTGTATGTGATATTGGAATAAACATATATTATGGGTTTGCACATTGAGAAAATATTAAACATTGGAAAAATATAGTATCAAAAAGTAAATGAGGGGGAAAATGGATTTGTAAGATCATGGTATTAGTCACATGGTTTATATAATACCACTTTGCAGTTTTGTACAAGCCTATTTCTATAAAATAAAGTGAGTAGTGGTTGAGGTTGGTTTGTGTGAGTATCTCTTCTAGGTTACACATGTGAGGAGAGGAAAGATAGATTAGAATGTGTGGTTGCATGATTCTCAATTTATTGTTCACATGGAGTGCATGCAGAGAGATTTATGCTTCATAGATATTCATGGAGACTTTATTGATGTATTTTAATATGTATTTTTGAGATAATACATGAGCGATGGATTCTTTTGGAGGCTAGGTTTTTCCCTCTATGAGTTCTTTTCAAAGGTATATCTTGTGTCATATTGATGGTATATTTATATATAAGCTAGACCATATGGATTTTCTATGTCTGTTAGATATATTAATATTTGTTGGTATATCGGGTTCACAAAAATGAAAAGAAAAGAAATAAGGGAGATGATATCAAATGCGGAATGTGGGTGTGTTAATGGACTTATTTCTCTTATTTCATTAGGAAATGAGATCCACACAAAGAATTGACTTACAACTCTCAAGTGAGTCAACATGAGGGAATCTATTGATTTCCTTATGATTGAGGACGCAGGTATCAACCTGAACAACACTTTTGGGAGAAAAACTAAAAATAGTAAATCAATTCAATTATGCCCATTCAAACTTGAAACATTAATTTAAAGCATAGTATAGACAAAAACAACAAAGTTTTGGTAGCCCTGGAAATGGCAGAGTGATGTGTACCTATCACCAAAATGCAGATTCGAGAGACTAACTGGGACTAATTCACCTATAATATTATTTTGTATGTGGATTTTGAATACTTATTTGTATGAATTTATCTCTTTGGTTATGCGTAAATAATTCTATATGGATAGAAATTTCCTTTCATTTTCTATCAATGCTTGGTTTATAGGTTGTGGGAGGATATTTCCTTATTATTGTTGACCATTGGAAGGAGTAATTTTTTGTACATAGTTGAATCCATGGGTTTCCAAGAAAATAATGAATATATTTTTAAGGTCTAAGGATTTTGTGCATATTTTTATTTTTTAAATTTGGGGATTTGGGTTTGATAAAAGAGTTGCAAAAAGGGTTTTTGGGTGTGCTTCATGTGAGGGTTTTGTGAGGAAGTTTAAAAGATGGCCCATGGCCCCTTGGGAAAAAATGTACCCCACCTCTAGATTCAAGGGGCATGAAAAATGAAGATTTACATAAAATCTCTCCTATTTTGGTCCTATTGAAAAAAATGATTTTTTTGGCCCCCTACCCTAGTCTTACAACATTACATTTGTACAATTATATAGAGTGAAAAAGAACTTAGAAAAATAAATTGGAAAATTAAAATAAAAAAAATTTATGGGGTGGGGTCTATAGTCCCTCATACCCATATGCAATTCCAGTAGTAGCTAGGGTAGCATTAGTAAAAGGCCCTTACAAAATTTCAACCAATAAGGGTTATTCCCTTGATCTTGGCCCTACTTGGGTGGGGATTTATAGATAAGCCCCCCAAGGTGTTAGAACTGTAAAATTCTATAATTTTACATATTTTTTCATACCCCTAAGTTTCCAAACGAGTCCTTGCCATGTGCACAAAAGCCCTTTCTTCATAACATTTTTCCCATTTTTTGTTGTGTGGTCCCATAGAAATCTATCTAGGTCTTGAAGTATTTCACATTATAGTCCATATCGGCATGAGATTATCAAGGTCTCCCGACCTATAATGCATTCTTGTTAATATACATCTGTCGTTGCCTATCGGCAAGACCTCAGGGATGTCACAGCGATCAAAATTTACCTACAGGCACCTATCGGCAGACATTTTCATTGTCTCGGTGACTCAAAAGGATTATTTTTGGCCAGACAAAGACTTTGGGGTGAGGTCTTACCAATTGCATTATGTCTCAGCGACTAGCACATAGAATGATGTATCAGAAAGAGTTATGTCTTCGGTATGTGGTCTCACCGAATGGGTCGTGTCTCACCGACCATGTGCACGTGGACATACTTCAGCCAAACAAATGGTATTCATGGTGAAGTCTCGACAAACTCTTATTGTCTCACCAAATAGCACGAAACGAACAAATACTTCAGCAAGAGTTATGTATTCAGAGTATGGTCTTGGCGAGTGCATTGGGTCTCGCCAATAAAACATAAAAAGATTCTATCGGTGTGAGGTCTCACTGAGTGCCTCCAGTCTCACCGACAAAGTGCAAAGGAATTATATCGAGGGTTTTTGGTGTGAATTTATACAGTCTTGCCGACCCGTTTTGTCACATCGACATATTGCTTCAATGGTGTGAGAATGATATTGTCACGGCAACAAAATGTGAACTTAAGGAGATTTCTCGGTGAGACATAAGGTGCCTATGAGACGTCTCCCCGACAACAGAATGTTATAGCGACACACATGAGATGAAAGAATATCTATTGGTGAGACTTTGGACTTCGGTATGACTACAAGGTGTCATGGCGAATAATTGGCGAGTATTAACAAAGGCCCGAATACTGTTGCTCGCTGACATGGGATTACGAAGCGATGTGTCTTTTCAGATGCAAATGTATAAATGTTCATTTCTGATTGTAAATGAAGACATTAGATTAGATAATAGACATACAGTAGATAGATTAGAAATGGATACAGTAGAATAAAATTTTCAAATCAAAGACTATGATGCATGATTTCAAATGGAGATATCAATGAAAATCAGTTGATGTGGCAGTTCATTTCTGGTGTCAATTGTTTGTTGTGCTTATTGAAAGTATTATTAAAGTTGTCTCTAGGGTTGGAATTTTTTGGTTATTTAAATTGGTATAACAAGTTTATATTCAGCTTTATCGTAAGCAAGTAATATTTTCCATATCTGTGGTTAATTAACTCGTTCTTTTCAAGAGAGATTAAATCCTTTGACTAATCATCACAAGAATCGAAATTCATCTTGATCATTAAAGAAGAGTTTAGTAATCATAGCTCTGCATAAGCTATGTACAAGTTATAAACAAAAACATATGCCAAACAATTTGAGTGTTTTCCAAAAATTAGTTACCCATTTAGATTTCATTTGACTCTGCATACCCAATAAGGCACTAGTCTTTGCACTTTTTATCATTTAGTTTCATTCATTTCTTACATTTGTTAATTGAACATATTGGGATATAGCTTTGAATATTGCTATACAATTTATACCAAATTTAGTTTTATTATTTGTCCAATTCCATCCTACCGCGGACAAATCAATGAAGAGAGAAGATCATAAGTCAAGTCTCGCTTCAATTCATTTAGGTACACCCGCCAGGTCTAGCAAAGACCTAAAGAGAGTAGAAAGCTTAAAACCATTTGGTTGTTTGTTACCCTAAAATTTATGAAGAGATTGGAAACCTCTTGAGGTATTCTTACCTGCATTTTTGAGAGCTAACAAATTGGTGACTCTGCTGGGGAAAAAATCAATTCAGAATCAAGGCCTTAATCATAGAGTCAGAAACCTTGTATAGACTCCGCTAGGAATAAGAAATATCAAACATTTTCTCACTTTCAAGAAAGTGAGTGGTGACTCTAATAAAAACATTGCAACATGAATGGAAGAAGATCTCAATATAGGGGGGGTCATACTGGAGCCCCTGCTAATAGCAGTAAGTGGACGCACAAAGATGACAAGGTTGATAAGGGAAAAAGGATAAGTGAGGACATATTCATAATAGACAAAGAAAAAGCATCAAAATCACATTGTGAAACATATGATCGCTTTGATACATGGAGAGATAGTTCGAGCGTAGAACTTTGTACCCCTGAAGAGCAAAGAAATCCTTTTTGTGATCTTTAGGAACAAGCTGAGTTTGAAGCTAAACTCAAACTTAAACGAATCAAAAATCAGCAAGAGTATGATCTAAAAATGGAGGGTAATCAGAGTGGACCTATTGATCATGAAACTCCTCAAGATGATGATGAATCTTTAACTTATGAGGAAGTCAAAGCACGGTTTGAATCTCAGAGAAAGGAGAGAAAAGAATAGGAGAAAGCCCAGATGATACAAGCAATGAGAGATTTCAACTTGCAGAAAGCTCAAAATACTATTCAGGCATCTGGTTGCCCAAAGTATGTACCACCTCATAAGCAGGGTAACCATGGTGTAAGGCCTTCTGATCCACCAAGGGTTCCTCACCATCAAGCAGGGAATCAATACAGACAGCCAAATCATCCACCTCATATTCCCACACAATATAAAAATATGCAGCCACCTCATAATTAGCATTATGCACCACATCATCATACACAATTCAATAATCTAATGTACCAATATCAGTATCCACCCAACCCTCCCCCTCACCAGTACACAACAATGATCAA
>VDFB02174762.1:0-13731 GCA_007258455.2 Sequoia sempervirens | reverse complement strand
ATGCATTTCAATTTCTTTTTTTTAAAGTCTTATTCGAATTGCTTTTCTTTGGTTTTTTTTAGAAATAAGACAGAAAGTAGATTTAAGTTAAAAAGATCTTTAAATTGTTTTTAGATAAAAAGATTGATAAGGAAATATGCTTTTTATTTTTAAAAAGGAAAGATTCTATAGATTTTTAGATTATTTTAAATATTTAGAAAGAAATAAGATTTAAATGATCTTCTTTTTCTAGAATATTTTGAGTATTCTAAATATTTAGAAAGAAATGAAGAAAAAAGAGATTTAGTTGATTTTTTTTTTATATATTTTAGGTATGTTAAATATTTAGAAAGAAATAAAAGTTTAGTTGATCTTTTAGAGAATATTTTAGGCATCTTAAATATTTAGAAAGAGATAAAATTTAGCTGATTTATAACTTACATGCAATCGTTTTAGGTATTTTTGTTTTTGTAAATAGTGTATTGCAAAATAAATAAAATGTTTTCAAAAAAAAATTATATAAATAAATAAAGGTGAAGGTTAGTTGAATAAATGGGTTAATTCTTATGATAATAAAATATTAAATGTTAAATTAAATTTTCAATGATGGCATTCATCAAGTTTAATTGTAAGTGTGAACATAATTTAATTTGTCTAATATAATAATAAAGATATCAGTGTGGATTATCAAGGAAGATCTAATTCTCAAATAATACCAACTGAAATTTTCAAGTGATTGCTAACACGTAAAAGAAATTATGATGTAGAAGATCATATTAACATTATTGCTAATATTATCAATTGATAATAATATTAATAAATATAGATGATTTTAATATTATATGATATTTGGAAGGATACTTAATAAAAAGGAGATTCACATTGAGTTATACCTTAAAACGTTACGATTGAGGTATTAAAACCTTGTTATCATAAGAAGATTGCTTGGTTTAGAAGTTTTACTTTTGGTACATATATCAATGAGTACTTAATTAACATTTAGTAGAATTGGTTCATCTTCTATTTGTATTTAATAAATTTTACAAGGGACTAAGAAGTAAGCAAGTTAAATGAAATTCCATTAATCCATGATAAATGAATTAGATTTATAATATATGGTTACTTTTGTATTGATCATGATGCACATTCACAATCTTATAGTTTGATTATTTTAGATAGGAATCGAGATATATATATATATATATATATATATATATATATATATATATATATATATATATATATATATATATATATATATATATATATATATATATATATATATATATATATATATATATATTACATAATCATTGTATATATTATTCACCATTAGGCATTAAGATTTGAAAAGATAATATAATACAATTTCCTGTGTGTTGTATTCCATCATCTACAATTATGTTCTACATACATTAAGACTCTAATTTTCTATAAATTTAAAGAGAAGTCATAGTGATTCAATTAACTTGCAAAAAGGGTAATTAGAGATTCACCATTCAATTATGATCAAGAATTATGTAATACTTCTTTTCAAAAATTTGAACTAATGGTGACTTGGTCCAGATGCAGAAGGGGATGATATTAGTATATCATTAACCTTCATTAGTAAATACCAATGATACCCAATGGCCATTGCATGGAGGATCAAAAGAGGTATGAGTTATACTTAAATTCTTCTTGGTAATGAATATTCTATTCTATGATCATTACATACGAACCTTTAGACTTTGGATTCCTAATATGGCTTAATAATCATTTGCAAAACTTAGATTATTGTTAAAATTATTAATCAGTGGTAAGTTGGTGACTTGGTAGAAATAAATTTTGCAAAGAATATAATTATTTCAATAGGTACTTATTTTACCATATTATTTCTTTTTATCTTACCATTAAATTACTAAGTATTTTATTAGTAAACAATAGTCAAAATTTTGGGTAAAAGAAACATTCACTAAAATAGTTTCCGTTCCTTTTCAAATCAATATGTTACTCTTATCATCACATTCCTAGTAGCAATTAATTGTATTCGTGTATGAAGCCTTGTATCAAGTAGGTCAAGTGAAATTGTTTATTGAGTTAGTGAGTAATCTTGAGTTTCTTAAGAATCATGAAATATTAATGGTGAGTTGAGGAATTTCAAGGAACTCAAGTGACAAGGCATGGAATATCTTCTAGAAAATTGACATCCAACTAGGACATATTGGAAGGAAGGTAAATATGTAAGATTATATTATCTCAATCAATTATCTTTAGAGAAGGAAAAATAAAATCTTATTAATTAATATTGCAATTGTAAACCTCTCACTGTCATTTATTTTTATGCCTATCAAGTTAACATGTATAACTAGTTAAGAATAGTCATGGATATTGAATATCACACATTATCTATTGTTATGATCAAGTAGCTTAAATGGGGTTACAAACCTTAGGGGAATCCTATACTTTTACATTACCTTTGCTAAATCTACATATTCGGATGAGAATATTGGGAATTACTTATGGTTGATAGAATTTTTCCTCATTCGAGGTTAATTTAGACTTTTGATCTAATGTGATTAAGTAGTGAACTATGTTATTATAAACTTATAGATTAATTACATTTTTGGAGTATATGGTCTAAGGAATCCCTTTCGGTTTCACCTAAGTGGGTGGCAACCGACGAAGTACTATCTAGGAAAGATTGAGTCCTAGAAAGGGTTGTATACCCACTATTACAGTACTTATATTTCTTTTTTTTACTATCTATAATTAACTAAGTCCATCTGTAGTCTATTTCTTGCTCGGGGGTTTGGCTAGAGCCTACGTGGCTTCATGATGCCAATACGGTCAGGTGGTGAGCAAGTTTTACTCATTGTACGCATCATTGTAAACATTTGGACCTTGACGTTGTTATTCATTCTTATTGATCTTGCAGTCAGGGTGTTATGTATTTATGGTTCTTATAAAAAAAAAAATCATAGGATTTTTCAAGCTATATGACTAGGTTATTACATGTGGTATCAGAGCGAGGTTCAGACACTAGGCCTGATGACCTACTACCAATGCTCATGCGGCAAAACTAAATTTTGATTATTTACTATGGTCTAGAAGTTAATGAATTTTATGTTCCAAGAGTGATCTAAAAAGCGATGAATAAAAATAAAAGGAATAAGTGACATTCACTTAATTAGATCAATTTAAAGGTTAGGTATTGATTTAAAAAAAAAAAATTATTCTTGAAAGAGGATCTTGTTGGTTAAAACAAGAAGAATTGAAAATCAAGCTTTAGGAATGAAAATAGGGGATGAAACCTTTTAAGATATAGATGTTCCTTGTATACTCGGAAGGAATCCCGGATGGATTCGCTTGACTCCCCGAGGCCTTAGGCCAAATTCCGAGGCGGGTTTCAAGCCTATCATTATAATTTATATACCCCTGAGGACGATGACCTCGGTACACTTTTAGTAGGAAGTGTGGTCATCAGGGATGCGACTCAGGATTCGGATGATCCCGATGAGTCTAAGTCTCTGGCCAGAGTATGTTCCTATTCTATATGGATAGATGCCTATTTTGTTTGAATAGATGCCTATCCCGAATGGATAGATGAACCCTTGTCCCGTATGGACAAATGCCTAACCCGTATGGTTAGATGCCTATCCCGAATGGATAGATGCCTATCCCGCATGGATAGAAGTACCCGAGTATGCAATTGAACAAATATGTGTTAAATATTTTATGCGAATGAAATAGGATCAGTATGTGATATGTACCTATCTCTTAAGCATGATTGAATGATTCCCATGAATGATGATTCTTGTGTATAATCAATATAATTGGTTAGACATAGAAAAAAAAAAGAAGAGGGTTTAGTGTAGAGTTTTACCTTCTTGATGAGCGTAACTTATGAACTTGAGATTTCCTTCCAACCTTTAATGCACTATTTGAAGCTTTCATGTTAGGGATTATATTGACATTTGATTTAGCATTGGGTTTGAGCACATCTTGTATCTTACTAATGTGATGGATACTTTTGAAGGGATAAATATCCAATCAACGTAGTGTTGCCTCTAATTATGAGATGATCGTATTTGAATGATTTAATTGATGCCATGGATAGATGAACTCCTATTCTATATCAACAGATGCCCAACCCGTTTGGTTGGATGCCCATTCCGGATGGGTGGATGCCTATCCCGTATGGATAGAAGTACCTGAGTATACAAATGAATGAAATGGTGGAAATTTCAAGATTTTTAGGAAAAGATGCTCAACTTCATAGTAGGTAAATGATACATGGTACCACCCAGTAAGTTCATATTTTTAAGATTCTTAAGTGAGAACCTATCAACATATTATACATATATATCATAAGTATAATGAGAGATTATATGTTGGATGATTTTTATGTGTTGATTTCTACCTATTGAAAACTAATGGAATCCAAGTGAAATACATTAATTTACTTTCATGTTGAATGCGTCTTTTGGATTTTGATCTTCCTTTTGATTGTTGATGATCCTTAGAATTAATTATGAACATGATCAGTGATCTATTATGTTTTGGGAATTTATATTGAATCCGAGCTCATGACATACACCATTGATGAAATGATTATATTGCTTAATTTGGAATAGTTATCTATTCTACTGAGTAGTTCTCTTTTAGTTTATGATAAATGTTTCAATTAGTACCATGAGTCTTGAAGAGTCATCTTTTGAAAATTTCCATAAGAAGATATATAAGTGGATACAATGAGTGAAGTTCGAGATACAAAGGAAAACACATAAGCGACAAATAACCTTGATGATTGAAGGTTACTGAGAATATATTGGTTGGTAAAAGAATTAAGGATGAAGTTCATAACAATATTTTGGAGGACTAAACACATGATCATTAAGCACAACAGGTATGCATCCTTGAGCTTCTCCATTTTATAAAGGAAAATTGTGAAAAATATTTCTTTTAAAATGTGAACTAATAAAATTATTCCAATGCATTCTTATGGGTTGATTTATAGATTCCATGGTTAACTTTAGACTCTTTGTATTTTATCTTGTTATGCTAACTAAACATCTTATGAACTATGAATGGAATTTATAACAATGCGAAGTTAGTTTAAGATATTCAAGACAAAGAGGAGATATTCACTTATTTTATAACCTCAAATTACAAATGTTTTAAGGATAATAGTTCCCTCTTATAATACCTTGTTTTGTGGTACCTAGAGACATGAAATTATAAAGTTAGTATTATCCAAAAATAAACGAATTAAGGTAAAAAGTGTTTGACCCTAGTTATATCGATACTAATAAATACTCCACTTGTGGGCCATATAAGGAAGATTGTGTTGTGTTAGTGAAGATATTAAAGAAAAATTTTAAAATTATATCTCATGGTTTTCAAACATGGCCACTAATTAAGATCATCTATGGGTTATTTTATCTAAGTTTACTAACATCATAATACTGTACAAATGATGTTGGATGTTGGACATCAAAACCATGTTACCATGAAATCACAAGTACATTAAGAAGATCCTACATGTCTTGGCTAATTCATTCAAAGGTACAATGAAACTTAGATATGGAAACTGGGTGAAACATTACATTTTGGTATAGTGATAAGCTACTTATTTTTGAATTTTTGTCAGTCTTATTCAACACTCACCCTTGAGACTTATGTGCATCGAGACAATACACAATTTAAGGGGGGGAGGATGTCACAACCCTTCCCTTTATACCTAATTAATTCAAACCTATTAATATTCATTTTGGTAATTCATTGATAACAATTAGTTATCAAAATTATTTTAACAAAATAATTATATGCAAAATAAAGTGTAAAAAAAATATAAATAAATAAATATTATTTTCTTACTTTCAATCTAAATGGTTTTTACAAAATGAGGAACAAGAAAATGAGGGAACAATTAACCATTAAAGTCGTCCAGATTATGGAAAAGTGGTTCTAGTTAATCTTACCCATAAAATAGAGTTCTTTTTTCCTGGAGCAGGCGTGTTGGACATTGTGGTAAATTTGAATTTGTTTTCTAGCAAGCATTGACGTAATTGCGAACATAGAAATGAGCCTAATTCTATAGTGGGGCATAAGTTTTGCCATTTTATGGTTTTATTTGCTTTCTTTCAGCAATAATGGCAATTTGGTGACATTTTAATTTGGTCCCTCTGTATAATAATATTTGGTGCCTGTCTATTGTGTATGTAAAATTTTCAAATGAGAATGCAAGCAAACCATCTATGTGTTGCAATATTTTTCATTTACGTTGTCTTGCTGATATCTTATTATAAGATTGTACGATTCTGTTCAGACTTAATCCAGATATGCTGGAAATGTATTTATACTCGGACACAACAGGTTTGTTGCCTCGAAACCCAAAGATTTTATTGATTATTGAAGTTGACGACAAATTTAACAAACTGTAATTCTTTTATGGAGAGCGAATAGAATACGAGAGTTAACACATAATCAATCTAAATTGGGTTTTCACATAGGAAGATTCATAAAGGCAATGATAATTTATTTTATATATCACTATCTGTCAGCACAGACCAACTAATCAAACATCATCCAAAAACCATCTAGCCCACCAAAGGACCTTCTAGAATATCTCCGGCCGCCCGGCGCCATTTTAACCCGCCCGCGTTGCTCAGCTGGACCTACCATCATAAATCTTTGAATCTAACAATCTGTAACAGTAAGCACATAATTTAATACGTATCATTCTATAAATATAATGGACAAGCCTGAATTTAACATCGCTCAGTTTTGAGCCAATTTTCTCTCTTCTGTTTCTTCCTTCTACATTTGTGTTTCCCTGATTCTTCTCACAAAGAAAGGGCAAGAAAAATAATGCAATAAAATCTAAAATGGTTAGCGGTCAGTGGAGCCTCTGCGAGTGAGCACGGGAGGAGCAAGGATATATCTTTGGAAATCACGGTGCCCGGTGGAGAAACCGCTATCTTAAAGATGGAGCTTCCATGGATGCGAGATCTACCTTTGGCGCTAGCTTATACTTTGATAGAGATAATGATTATATTTAAATACAAATGGTATGTCGGGGAAGATCCTCAAACTGAGAAAGTATAATCGTTTTATTTTTGATTTGCTAAAGGAACTTTCTCTTGTGCAGAATGTTAATGGTAATTTTATTTCTACTTACTCTCATCTTTGTATGCTGGTTATGCATTTTTAACTAACTAAATGTCTTGCATCGTACTCAGATGGTACCATGTTGTGCATGGAAAAGAAAATAGATGTGATTAGTGATAATCATCTTCAAAACCTGAGTAGAAGCTTCCTTATGCACAGATAATGTTGCGTTGAATTTTCCTCTGCAATAGCACAGCCATTATAAAATTAAATCATTTTAGTTAGACTTATCCACTTTCATGTAAATTTAAGTGTATAATTCAATAAAGATGAAAAGCCATGCATTTCAATTTCTTTTTTTTAAGTCTTATTCGAATTGCTTTTCTTTGGTTTTTTTTAGAAATAAGACAGAAAGTAGATTTAAGTTAAAAAGATCTTTAAATTGTTTTTAGATAAAAAGATTGATAAGGAAATATGCTTTTTATTTTTAAAAAGGAAAGATTCTATAGATTTTTAGATTATTTTAAATATTTAGAAAGAAATAAGATTTAAATGATCTTCTTTTTCTAGAATATTTTGAGTATTCTAAATATTTAGAAAGAAATGAAGAAAAAAGAGATTTAGTTGATTTTTTTTTATATATTTTAGGTATGTTAAATATTTAGAAAGAAATAAAAGTTTAGTTGATCTTTTAGAGAATATTTTAGGCATCGTAAATATTTAGAAAGAGATAAAATTTAGCTGATTTATAACTTACATGCAATCGTTTTAGCTATTTTTGTTTTTATAAATAGTGTATTGCAAAATAAATAAAATGTTTTCAAAGTAATAAAGAAAATTATATAAATAAATAAAGGTGAAGGTTAGTTGAATAAATGGGTTAATTCTTATGATAATAAAATATTAAATGTTAAATTAAATTTTCGATGATGGCATTCATCAAGTTTAATTGTAAGTGTGAACATAATTTAATTTGTCTAATATAATAATAAAGATATCAGTGTGGATTATCAAGGAAGGTCTAATTCTCAAATAATACCAACTGAAATTTTCAAGTGGTTGCTAACACGTACAAGAAATTATGATGTAGAAGATCATATTAACATTATTGCTAATATTATCAATTGATAATAATATTAATAAATATAGATGATTTTAATATTATATGATATTTGGGAGGATACTTAATAAAAAGGAGATTCACATTGAGTTATACCTTAAAACATTACGATTGAGGTATTAAAAACCTTGTTATCATAAGAAGATTGCTTGGTTTAGAAGTTTTACTTTTGGTACGTATATCAATGAGTATTTAATTAACATTTAGTAGAATTGGTTCATCTTCTATTTGTATTTAGTAAATTTTACAAGGGACTAAGAAGTAAGCAAGTTAAATGAAATTCCATTAATCCATGATAAATGAATTAGATTTATAATATATGGTTACTTTTGTATTAATCATGATGCACATTCACAATCTTATAGTTCGATTATTTTAGATAGGAATCGAGATATATATTACTTCAAAAATATTGCATGATCATTATTATATATTATTCACAAATTAGGCATTAAAGATTGAACAAGATAATATATGCTTTAATTTCCACAATGTGTTGTATTCCATCATCTACAATTATGTTCTACATACATTAAGACTCTAATTTTCTATAAATTTATAGAGAAGTCATAGTGATTCAATTAACTTGCAAAAAGGGTAATTAGAGATTCACTATTCAATTATGATCAAGAATTATGTAATACTTCTTTTCAAAAATTTGAACTAATGGTGACTTGGTCCAGATGCAGAAGGGGATGATATTAGTATATCATTAACCTTCATTAGTAAATACCAATGATACCCAATGGCCATTGCATGGAGGATCAAAAGAGGTATGAGTTATACTTAAATTCTTCTTGGTAATGAATATTCTATTCTATGATGATTACATATGAACCTTTAGACTTTGGATTCCTAATATGGCTTAATAATCATTTGCAAAACTTAGATTATTGTTAAAATTACTAATAAGTGATAAGTTGGTGACATGGTAGAAATAAATTTTGCAAAGAATATAATTATTTCAATAGGTACTTATTTTACCATATTATTTCTTTTTATCTTACCATTAAATTACTAAGTATTTTATTAGTAAACAATAGTCAAAATTTTAGGTAAAAGAAACATTCACTAAAATAGTTTCAGTTCCTTTTCAAATCAATATGTTACTCTTATCATCACATTCCTAGTAGCAATTAATTGTATTCATGTATGAAGCCTTGTATCAAGTAGATCAAGTGAAATTGTTTATTGAGTTAGTGAGTAATCTTGAGTTTCTTAAGAATCATGAAATATTAATGGTGAGTTGAGGAATTTCAAGGAACTCAAGTGACAAGGCATGGAATATCTTCTAGAAAATTGGCATCCAACTAGGACATATTGGAAGGAAGGAAAAAACATAATATTATATTATGTCAATCAATTATCTTCAGAGAAGGAAAATAAAATCTTATTAATTAATATTGCAATTGTAAACCTCTCACTATCATTTATTTTTATGCCTATCAAGTTAACATGTATAACTAGTAAAGAATAGTCAAGGATATTGAATATCACACATTATTTATTGTTATGATCAAGTAGATTAAAATGGGGTTACAAACCTTAGGGGAATCCTATACTTTAACATTACCCATTCGAATGAGTAGATTGCGAATTACTTATGGTTGTTAGAATTTTTCCTCATTTGAGGTTAATTTAGACATTTGATCTAATGTGATTAAGTAGTGAACTATGTTATTATAAACTTATAGATTAATTACATTTTCAGAGTATATGGTCTAAGGAATCCCTTTCGGTTTCACCAAAGTGGGTGGCAACCAACGAAGTACTGTCTAGGAAAGATTGAGTCCTAGAAAGGGTTGCATACCCGCTATTACAGTACTTATATTTCTTTACTATCTATAATTAGCTAAGTCCATCTGTAGTTTATTTCTTGCTTGGGGGTTTGGCTAGAGCCTATGTGGCTTCATGATGCCAATACGGTTGGGTGGTGAGC
This sequence comes from Sequoia sempervirens, assembly GCA_007258455.2. Lineage (NCBI taxonomy): Eukaryota > Viridiplantae > Streptophyta > Pinopsida > Cupressales > Cupressaceae > Sequoia > Sequoia sempervirens. Next base: position 3,601 of record VDFB02174762.1, on the reverse strand, counting down.
AAGTTTTACTCATTGTATGCATCATTGTAAACGTTTGGACCTTGATGTTATTCATTCTTATTGATCTTGCAGTCAGGGTGTTATGTATTTATGGTTCTTACAAAAAAAAATCATAGGATTTTTCAAGCTATATGACTAGGTTATTACATGTGGTATCAGAGCATTTGGTTCAGACACTAGGCTTGATGACTTACTACCAATGCTCATGTGGCAAAACTAAATTTTGATTATTTACTGTGGTCTAGCAGTTAATGAATTTTATGTTCCAAGAGTGATCTAAAAAGTGATGAATAAAAAATAAAAGGAATAATTGGCATTCACTTAATTAGATCGATTTAAAGGTTAGATATTGATTTAGAAAATTTTATTCTTTGAAAGAGGATCTTGTTGGCTAAAACAAGAAGAATTGAAAATCAAGCTTTAGGAATGAAAATAGGGGATGAAACCTTTTAAGATATATATGTTCCTTGTATACTCGGAAGGAATCCCGGATGGATTCACTTGACTCCCCAAGGCCTTAGGCCAAATTCTGAGGCGGGTTTCAAGCCTAGAGTTATAATTTATATACCCTTGAGGATGAAGACCTCGGTACACTTTTAGTAGGAAGTGTGGTCATTAGGGAGGTGACTCAGGATCCGGATGATCTCCATGAGTTTAAGTCTCTTTCCAAAGCATGTTCCTATCTCATATGTATAGATGCCTATTATGTTTGAATAGATGCCTATCCTAGATGGATAGATGAATTCTTGTCTCGTATGGATAGATGCCTAACCCGTATGGTTGGATGCCTATCCTGAATGGACAGATGTCTATCCCATATGGATAGAAGTACCCGAGTATGCAATTGAACAAATATGTAATAAATATTTTATGCAAATGGAATATAATTAGTATGTGATATGTACCTATCTTTTAAGTGTGATTGAACAATTCACATGAATGATGATTCTTGTGTATAAATGGTTAGACATAGAAAAAAAATCTAAGTTTATTGTATAGTTTTACTTTCTTGATGAGCGTAACTTATGAACTTGAGATTTCCTTCCAACCTTTAATGCACTATTCGAAGCTTTCATGTTAGGGATTATTTTGACATTTGATTTAGCATTGGGTTTGAGCACATCTTGTATCTTACTAATGTGATGGATACTTTCGAAGGGATAAATATCCAATCAACATAGTGTTGCCTCTAATTCTGAGATGATCATATTTGAATGATTTAATTGATGCCATGGATAGATGAAATCCTATTCTATATCAATAGATGCCCAACCCGTTTGGTTGGATGCCCATCCCGGATGGGTGGATTCCTATCCCGTATGGATAGAAGTACCTGAGTATACAAATGAATGAAATATTGGAAATTTCAAGATTTTTAGGAAAAGATGCTCAACTTCATAGTAGGTAAATGATACGTGGTACCAACCAGTAAGTTCATAATTTGAATATTCTTAAGTGAGAGCCTATCTACATATGATACATATATCATAAGTATAATGAGAGATTATATGTTGGGTGATTCTTATGTGTTGATTTCTACCTATTGAAAACTAATGGAATGCAAGTGAAATACATTTATTTACTTCATGTTGAATGCATCTCTTGGATTTTGATCTTCCTTTTAACTGTTGATGATCCTTAGAGTTAATTATAAACATGATTAGTGATCTATTATGTTTTGGGAATTTATTATATATTGAATCTGAGCTCAAGACATACGTCATTGATGAAATGGTTATATTGCTTAATTTGGAATAGTTATTTATTCTACTGAGTAGTTCTCCTTTAGTTTATGATAAATGTTTCAATCAGTACCATAAGTCTTGAAGAGTCATCTTTTGAAATTTTTGATAAGAAGATATATAAGTGGATACAATGAGTGAAGTTTGAGATACAAAGGAAAACACATAAGCAGCAAATAACCTTGATGATTGGAGGATACTGAGAATATATTGGTTGGTAAAAGAATTAAGGATGAAGTTCATAACAATATTTTGGAGGAAAAAACACATTGATCATTAAGCACAACAGGTATGCATCCTTGAGCTTCTCCATTTTACAAAGGAAAATTGTGAAAAATATTTCTTTTAAAATGTGAACTAATAAAATTATTCCAATGGATTCTTATGGGTTGATTTATAGATTCCACGGTTAACTTTAGACTCTTCATATTTTATCTTGTTATGCTAACTAAACATCTTATGAACCATGAATGGAATTTATAACAATGCAAAGTTAGTTTAAGATATTCAAGACAAAGAGGAGATATTCACTTATTTTATAACCTCAAATTACAAATGTCTTAAGGATAATAGTTCCCTCTTATAATACCTTTTTTTGTGGTACCTAGAGACATGAAATTATAAAGTTAGTATTACCCAAAAATAAACAAATTAAGGTAAAAAGTGTTTGACCCAATTTATATCGATACTAATAAATACTCCACTTGTTGGCCATATAAGGAAGACTGTGTCATGTTTTAATAGTGAAGACACTAAAGAAAACTTTTAAAATTATATCTCATGGTTTTCAAACATGGCCACTAATTGAGATCATCTATGCTATTTTATCTGTTTAATAATATTATAATATTGTACAAATGATGTTGGACATTGACATAGGAACCATGTTACATGAACTATTGGTACATTTAGAAGATCTTATATAAACTTGGATAATTCATCCAAAGGTGTCAAGGAAACTTTAGATATGGAAACCCAGAAATATTACTTGGTTAAAGGATAAGTTTTCAACTTATTTTAAACTTTTGTCACTTTATTCGACACTAACCTTGAAAGTTATGTGCATTGGGACGATGCACAACTAAGGGGAGGGGATGTCACAACCCTTCCCTTTATACCTAATTAATTCAAACCTATTAATATTCATTTTGGTAATTCATTGATAACAATTAGTTATCAAAATTATTTTAACAAAATAATTATATGCAAAATAAAGTGTAAAAAAAATATAAATAAATAAATATTATTTTCTTACTTTCAATCTAAATGGTTTTTACAAAATGAGGAACAAGAAAATGAGGGAATACCTAACTATTGGGTTGTCCAGATTATGGAAAAGTGGTTCTCAAGTTAATCTTACCCCGGTAAAATAGAGTTCTTTTTTTTTTGTGGAAAGAAGTGTTGGACAGGGTAAATTAATTTGTTTTCTTAAAAGCAATAGCATTGACGACCATGAACATAGAATGAGCCTACTCCACAATATAGTGGGGCATAAGTTTTGCCATTTTATGGTTTTAGTTGCTTTCTTTCAGCAATAATGGCAATTTGGTGACATTTTAATTTGGTCCTTTGTATGATAATATTTGGTGCTTGTCTATTGTGTATGTAAAATTTTCAAATGAGAATGCAAGCAAACCATCTATGTGTTGCAATATTTTTCATTTCCGTTGTCTTGCTGATATTTTATTATAAGATTGTACGATTTTGTTCAGACTTAATCAGATATGCTGGAAATGTATTTATACTCCGACACAAAAGGTTTGACAAACTGTAATTCTTTTATGGAGAGTGAATAGAATTCAAGAGTTAACACATAATGAATCTAAATTGGGTTTTCACATAGGAAGATTCATAAAGGC
>VDFB02174761.1:0-19987 GCA_007258455.2 Sequoia sempervirens | reverse complement strand
TTATGCACTTGTTCATTGATCTTTGCAAACTCATTATCATCATCCAAGTTAATCAAAATAACAGGTCTAATGATAATATCCACAAAGGGTTCTTGTTCTTATTGTGTTCGAGGTTTAGGATTTTCTTGTTTCAGTGAAGGTGTAGAATCATCATGCATTGCTTGAGGTAAGTTTGAATTTTGATTTTAAATGTTGTTCTTTTCTTATTTTTCTTATAAAAAGCAAGCAATAGCACGACATCTGCTCGTATTCTCTCTAGCATTTTGATTCTTTTTAGTTCAATTTTCAAGTTGTAACTGTGTAAGGGTGGGTTTATGAACCAGAGGTTTCTTTTCTTCCCTTAAGGGAGTAATTGAAGGAACCATGAGAGGTTGCTCAACCACTTTCTCTTTAGATTTGTAAACTTGTTTGATTTTAGGAGGTACATTGGGACTTATTTAGTTATCTCATGGTCTCTTGTAGGAAATGGGTGGAGGATTTGCTATGTTTTGGTCTTGGTTACATGGAAGGGATTTCAGTTCAATCATAGTCTCATCAAGGATATGAGGCTCAATTGTGGGTTGAGGGATGTTTGTAAGGGATAACTATAATATCAATTTTACCTTAAACTTTTGATAGGATATGAAAAAGAAGTCCTCACAAGACCTAATAGGCTCCATAGGTTCTGGTCAAAGAAATCCAATGAGAAATTCCCATGGGAAGACACTAGATTAAAGCCACTATGGTGCACATAAAGATCTCATTTCCAAATGGAAACTTTAAGCATTTATGCACAACCGATGGGACAAAATTCATGGAGTGAAGCCATGGATAGCCTAACTATGCATGAAATTGGTCTGATGACGAGATGATGGAAAATGAGACTTGTAGTGTTTTTAGTCCAACTTTTAGAGGAAGAGTTATCAAACCTATCATAGGGAAAGAAAATCCATTATGTGTTTTGATCCATACTTTTAGTTTTTCATAAGTATCTTGATAAAGATCATGCACAAATAGGAATTCTTCAGTGATCACGTTCTCTATACAAACAAGATCAATTAATATCCCATTAGTAGGTTTGTGATTGATTCTTCTAGCAATGTAAAGAGGACCATCAAGTGCATGTTTAATTATGTCATGTTGTGAGAAAGCAATGTCAAGCAACATCTCAGTTAGGCCCTTACAAAGTTGAACTTCAATAAAGTTTATAGAATGATTTATAGTGTTCTTTCCTTGATTTCTTATGTGATTTTGCAGGAAGTGATGGAATCTAGGCACCATTTCAAGTCCTTGTTTAGTTTTAAGTAAATCTCTTATGTTTTGTATCATAGGAACTACATTAGTGGGGATGGATTCAAAAATTATAAATTTTTGCAATTTCTCTAACTCTTCATCCATTTTCATATGATTTTCATGAGGGAAATTAGCAATCAATGTATTAACATCAGTCACATTAGGTGTAGGTAAGGAAGTCATGTGAATTGAACTGTTAAGGTTATGATCCATAGTGGGTTGATTAGTGTCAACACTATGAGTGAAAGAGTTAGAAAGCCCAAGATCCATGGTGAATGGTGTATCGCAAGATGACATGATCTCAAACTACATCTCATGATAGTATTGGCAATAGAACACCAAGTTGTGAAGATCATACAAGTTTCACAAATCCAAGATGCACCCAAAATGCAATGAAATAGCCTAGAATTTAAAGTGCAATGCAATAATCAATTTTTAGGTTTAAAACAAGATATCTTTTTATTATGCTATGCAAAAACCTTAAAATGATGTCTTTTAGATGCAATTTTTAACTCAAACAATGTACGGAATTTGAAAAATTATGCTTAATATGATTAATTTCAGATAACAAAAATTCTAAGCAGAAGCAGTAAAACTAAAAACAATGAGGAACAAAGTGAAAGAAAACAAATATTTTAATTCCCAGAAATGCAAGAAAAATCCCTAATCAGGGACTAATTTTCCCATGAGGGAATGGGTACTAGCTCAGGGTTTTAAAAAGTGAATTTACATATTTCAGAGTTGATTCTTATGATTTTCAGATTCTTGACTGAGATCATAGGTAGTTATAGTTTCATTTTTTTGTAAAATTAAGTCTAAATGAAAATGCAAAATAGTGCTAAATGACAAACTAGGAGACCTAATTTGAAATGAAATTTTGATTCAATTAGTAATGTAAATGAATGATGATGCAATTCTATGTAAACACTATTTTAAAATGATTGATTTTGACATTGTTTTTCCTGGAACACAAAGATGCCAAAATACAAACCCTAAAACCCTAAATGATATGCAAACTTCAATACAGTTCAGAGCCTAAAGTGAGATGAAAATCAATCACATTGATAAAATGAATCAAACACCTAGATCTAAGGATAAAATGGACTCCAAGTCAACAAAGGTTATGATGCACTCAAAGTGAGTTCTAAAAAATGAAATGAAGAAATAGGTTTAAGTTGGGGTTTTTGGGTAAAGGGTGGGGGTGAGCCACATGTCAGACCTATTTTGCTTTATTAATTAGATGAGATCACAATGAATTGATTATCAAACCTTAGGTAAATCAATTCAAAGTGAGAATCTTTAGATTTCCTTATGCTTGAAGGATGACGGTCAAGGTCAAACAACACTTTGGGGAGAAAAATTAAAAAATAGCAAATCAACACCAAAATACAATCTAACACTTAAATAAAAATATTAAGCTCAATACTTTGGATGTGTATGAGGCTAAGACTTTGAAAAAAAAATTGGACGTGTATGAGAAGGCGACTGGGCAGATGGTCAATAGACAGAAGAGCTCCCTTTTTTCCTTCAATACCCCTGAGCATAGACAGGTCAAGATTGCAAGAATCCTTGGTTGCAGAGTGGAATCCTTACCTTCTTCTTATCTTGGACTTCCATTATGTCTTAAACCTCTAGATTCCTTTTGGTGTTCGTTGGTTGACAAGTTCAGAAAGAAGTTGGCAGGATGGAAAGGAGCTCTTTTGAGCCAAGCTAGAAAAAATCAACTTCTTAATTTTTCTCTTCAGAACCTCTCGGTTTATGCTTTAAGCCTTTTCAAAATTCTTGCTAAATATGCTAAGGCCATTGAAAAGATCCAAAAAGATTCCTTTGGTCTGGTGTGGAGGAAAGAAAGAGAATGCCTCTTATAGGGAGGGATTTGGTTTGTAGACTGAAAACCTTGGGGGGTTTAGGTCTTAGAAAAATCAGAATGATTAATAAGACTTTTCTAGCTAGAAAAATATGGAGATCCTTCTAGTCTGTTGGAGAATGGAAAGGCATTTTAAGAAGTAAATATATGACCAATTGTGTGTCCCTCAAAGCATTGTTGGATTCTCCTATTCTACCTCATGGTTTAGCTTGCTGGAATGATATGATTGGTGGTAGAAAAATCTTGGAATCCGGGGTAGGATGGTATATTAGAAGAGACAATCAAGCCAAATTTTGGGAGGACAGATGGCTTTTTAAGGAACTCCTCATCAAAATTGAAAGATTGAATAGATGGGCTGAGTTATGCAAAGTTGCTTTTGAGGAGCTTGTCAAAGATTATTGGTATGAAGAAAACTAGGTGGATTTATGCATGGTTAGTTAGGAGTTGGCTTAGCTTCAATCTTCCTTAAGGGCTATCAGTTTGGGACAGATTCAACAGGATGATTTTCTTGTGTGGATGGACAACCCTTCGGGTAACTACTCTATTTCTTCAACTGTCTCTTTGCTGTCTGTTGATGGTGTTTTCTACACAGCAACAACTCAGAAAGAATATGATATCCTATCTCTCTTGAAAGGTAAATCTCTATCAACAAGCTTCAAGAGATAACCCCAAGTTCTCTAAGGTTAGGTCTTGAAAATGCATAAAAAACTCAGTGATAAATGTGAAAATGCTGGTAATCACAATGGGACCTTACTACAAGCAAATACTGAATCTTGATAACTTATCAAATCTTACAATATTGTGATACTTAAAATCCTAGATCTAACCCAAATGATAAAAGAAAATACAAAAGATAAAGGTTTTAAAGAGTTATCTAAATTTAAAACTATTCATAAGATTAATAATGCAAATGAGAAAATACTTGAAATGGACCAATCCCTTAAAAACCAATTCCTACTCAACCTAGATAAATCTGCAATCTTACAGAAATAGTGCAATCTTCTGAGGTGTTAAAGATTTTCAAATCATGAACATTCATTCAAGACAATCTTGTTGCAACTAAAATGAATAATCTTCACAATCGAACTAAACACAATGAATATGTGGTTAAGGTTGACTTTACCAAACAAATACAATCAGATAGTTGCTAGGAGTATAGACTAGAGATTGCTACAAACACTTCAAGTATCAAATCACGAACACCATTAAACAAATCTTATTCTAAATCTAACATACATCAACTATTTTCAAAGAAATTTTAAAGATAGAATAACAAGAACCATGCCAGATAAGAATAACACAAGTATGGCACCAAGTCACAATGTCATTACTTGCATCAAATTATCCACTGTAGCAACAATTCTATTTTTTGTTACAATATTTGCTTGAGAAACAACTAACTCCTAACTCTAACTCTTGCTCTAATGTTGAATTCGCTCTAACATTCAATTTCTCCAGCCCTTACAAATGAGGCAAAATGCTACATTTATAGAAAAACTCCAAAGTGCATCGGCCTAAGAATTTATAATAACAACTGGCCACAGAAACAAGTCAGCCCAGAGGAATTCAAAAAAAGGGTCAAAATATGCATTGAATGCATATACACCAACCATGTCGGCCTAGGATCTCCCACCAGCTTGGTTCACTACATCTAAAGAAGAAGCGAAATAATAGAGTAATACAAGGATCGATGCAACATCGCAGTAACTACTTCCTCCCCATCCTTACCCTAGGCACGCTCCATCCTGTCCTGTACGTGTTACCTCAATCTACCTTGTTGGACTGATATTTGTTAATGATTGCACTGTAGGTCACTGTGTCATCCAAATTGTGTTCAGCTACTGGATCTTTAATTGACTGGAGAGTAAACATCCCGCCACCACTTCCTCAGTCGTTCTAGACTAAGATGCCTTGGTTCATCAACAATATCATTTATTGCCATAATATATTCCTTGATTCGAATTGCTAAACTTAGCATTGCTTCCCTTGTGCCACTTTCATCAGCTCACGGATCTCAGAAACCCATAGAATGCACAAGATGGTGGATTTATACTTGCTCGGGGATTTAGAGTCCTCGGGGAATTTCTGCGTAGAAGGATTTTCCCGAGCTACGTTCTTTCGGGGAATCCACCTCTCGGGGAATCCGGTATTGTCCAGATTTTCTGAACCTCCATATTCTTTGACGATAGTCTTCAATGATGTAGACCTCCTGATGAATTGGTGTCTAAAACCTCAGACCAGACTGAGGCTATCTTGCTCACAGGAATCCTACTCCTTACGTACAACTTCATTCTTTCAACCTTAGTGATGAAGGATCCTTCTGTGTCTCTCTTAGCCTTTCCAGCCGCTGCCTTGCTAGACTTAGCTTGCATCCATCAAATTCCAACATGAAAATCTGATTGTTGACAACATTTTCATCAAAGTGTTAGCTCAAAATCTTGATAAAACTATTAAATCAACCCTTAAGCATCAAAACTAAGAAGTTCGGGATTTTGAGCTAACCGAGGAAAACCAGCTTGGGAGGAATTTTAGAAAATTCTGAACGAGGTGGATTCTCCTGATGAGACACCAATATCAACAATAGATTATCAAAATGAACAAAACAATGCATGAATCATTGTGTAATCTATTAAATTAAGCATAGAATATCAAGCATTCATCATCCAAAATCATTCTTCCATCAAGCATCTCAAGTGGCACTATACTTAGTAGAAAATTAAAAAAAACCGGCCAGACCAGAATTCTGCGAAGAGCGCAAAACTCTGAACACCAGCAAATTTCTGGGAGACCGAAGGAATCCAGGAAAATCTAGCCAGAAAGGAAAGTCTCGAAGTTAGGCAAAAACTTGGAGATCGGCATGACCTTTGGTCTGTCAGAATGAAACTTATATCTCACAGTGACGGTAGATGTCTTGCCAATGGAGCCATTCTAGATGTATATCGCTGTGACTCCTACCGACAGAATGTTTGGATGTCATCGGTGAGACGAGTGAGTTCGGAGTGATCCCTGCCGATAATGTTTGTCTTGTTGACGGGTTCTATGATCAGACACTTTGGCTTAGGGGAAACACGATTTAGTGTCTCACCGACATGCAATACAGCTGAATGTTTTGACTGAATGAACTAGGGCAAAATACCAGATAAGCACTGAGAATCCTTGAACCCTAAACACAATCCTAGTTTAACATATTCAATCATCAATCATGCAGAGTCTATCTCCCAGATGGATTTAAATTATAAAGCATCTAAAATCAATAGCAACTTGAGAGTCTAGACCGAAACCACATACCATGAATAGATCAAATTCAACCACAAATGCAATGAGCTGCTAACTCGGATGCCCTAGCGACCAAATCAACTTGAAACACTAGAAATCCACGCACCAGCAAGCAATTCAAGAAATTCAAGCTTCAACTCATGCAATCTCAGATGTAAGAACAAATGCACAACAAAGATGAAAGCAAGTGATCCCAAATCCCTTTAAATTCGACCTCATAAATCTCACCCAGGTGCACTAATGGTGCAGACAAGACGGAATGGAGAAATTCAGGAATCCAACGGCAAAACGGAATTTGGAAAATTTTAGACCAGGTGGAATTCCATGGAGTCTTTAATTTTCCAGACTTCAGTGCTAAAGTTACCTCACCAAGCTTTGGATGGAATCCGGGAAAATCTGGATGGGATGAATAATCCCGACCCTGAGTGAAAACCCGAATTGTTCAAAACTTATGTTTCTCAATGTGCAACTTAGGGGAATGACTTGGGTGGGCCAGATGAAAATCCAAGGACCTCAAAAGTAATTAGGACAATAAAATCAATAGGCCCAAAAGATACCAAATACCAGAGCAAAAGATGGTCCCTACTTTCAATGGGGCATGTGTACAAAATTGCACAACAAATGGCGACTCTGCTAGGGAAATGCTCCATAGCATTTTGATGACAAACTGGAATCAAGAACCCAAAATCTCTGGTTTCAATCCATCCACCAGATCACTACTCAGATTAAGCTTCAGAACCCACAAGTTAGTAAACCTTTCCTACACTAGGGTCAAACTTTGTGCATGTGCATTCATTACCTTGGTTACAATAAAGGCCATATTAGGTTTGAACATTCTACATAAAGAATTCTAACCTAAAAAAGCATCCTAGATAGAGCCTCACTACCAGTCAGGCATCCATAGCCCCGACGAGGTTATCATTGTGGTTCTCCCGAACATAGCTCTACTGCCAACCACGCGTCCATATCCCCGATAGAGATATTTGAATACTCTTGATAAGTTGAATTAATTCTTTTAATTTTCAAAATTTTCTTTTATTTCTTTTGATATTTCTTTTCACTTTTACTTCAGCTTTACTGAACAGAAGTTGAGACTTAGAAGTTGAGAACCATAATCAGATTGTAGAAGTAGAAAAAGGATTTTTCACCTGACTAGACTTCATAAGACCCTATGCAACCTCATAATTTCTTAAGATTTATTTCAAAATGTAAGACCCAGGGGTATTTTAGATTTGACCTAACCCTACGGCTCTTCTGCTAAGAACATTAAGTATATGTGACACTGAAAAAATGATTTTCACCAAGTGATTCTAGAAAATGATCAAAGTTTGTAAAGGAAATACCTAGAACACCACCCAGACATTACCACAACTATTAGCAGATGCAACGAAACACCTCAAAGAAAGCAGGAATCCAAAAGCAAGAGAAAAACAAAAAATGACCAAATAACCAGGCAGAGCCAAAAAGGAAACCTATCCTAACAAAACAAAACAACAAAAAGAAACCTAAACTAACTATATACAAAGGAGGAGCTGTGAAAAAATCAAGACTGGAAATAATGCTGCAGGTACTGCCCATTGATAGGTGGTGGAATGTCCTCCCCTATGAGAGTCTTTAAGCGAAAAGCATTATCTCCTAGGATCTCTAAAATTTGGTAAGGACCAAGCCAAAGTTTGTCAAATTTACCATGCTCTCCCTTACGGTCATGAGGTTTATCCCAATAAAGAACCAAGTCAAAGATTCTAAAAAATGCTTTTACCATGGCCCCTCACATCCAAACCATCTCTTGACTGCACCCTGATGTTTGGAAAAGTTTTCAAGGGCTTCATCTCTTTTCTCCTCAAGGTGTAACAACTCAGCTAATTTTGCCTCTCATCTGTTCCCTTCATCATAATATTCATTGATGAACAACAAGGTGGGCATTTTGAGCTGAATGGGAAGCATGGGTTCAAGACCATATACCAAGTGATAAGGAAAAGTTCCTATGGAGGCCTTGCGTCTTGTACAATTTACCCAAAGAGAAAATTGGAGCTGGGTGTACCAGTCCTGAGGATTTCTTTCTAGTAGTTTACAAATGACTCTCAACAGATTTGTATTGGAAGACTCAACTAAGCCATTACCCTAAGGATAGTAATTGGATGAAAATTTAATTATAATCCCATGATCAAATGCCCAATTAGAAAACCTTAATGATGCAAATGCAAGACCATTATGACAAACCAAAGACATGGGACACCCAAAACGATTGATAATGCCTGATTCAATGAAACTAATTACTACCTCAGAGGTACATTGCTTGAATGCAAGTGCTTCAATCCATCTTGTAAAATAATCAGTAATAGTAAGAATGTACATGTGTCTAGGAGAGGAAGGCATATTGATTGGACCAATGAAGTCCATTCCCCATTGTGTAAAAGGTTTTACCTCAAAGACCGGTTGAAGTGGGAGTGTTGCATGCTTCTCTTTGGTTGCTGTAGTCTGACAGATATGACACATTCTGACATGGTTATGGACATCCCTAAATAGTGTTGGCTAGTAATAACCAGCCCTTAGAATCTAGTTAGCAGTGGATATTGCAGAACCATGACCAGCACCATACTTCTCATGAAACTCAGTTATCAGTCTGTCAGCCTCTTGCCTTCCAAAACACCTCAGATAGACACCTTCATGATTCCTTTTATACAAAACAACTCCCTTTAGCATGAAACTATTACCTTTTAAGTGTAATTCACTCCTCTGGATGACATTAAGGTGGTCTGGGGATTGCTGGTTTAATAGATAATGGATGATTGCATCATACTAGTTTCCTAGAGAGACCTCTTCAAGATTATAGTGATGAGCTGCCAGGTCATGACCCATTTCTGCCATTGTTCGGGTAAGTCCTTGTCCTCTTACTAGTTTCATGGGTTGAATTTCTATATCATATTCCTACAACATGGTCACCCACTTGGCCCTTCATTCACTGAGTTCATTTTGCATCAGTAACAACTTTACTGCAGGATCAAGAACTATTGCAAGGACCTTGTTCCTGAGAATATAGGGCCTAAACTTCTTCACAGCCCTGACCAAGGCATAGGATTGTTTCTCCACATTTGGATATCTTAATTCTGCATCTTTCAAGGGTGCACTCATAAACGCTATGGGTGTTCATTTGCTTGATCAGATTTTTGAGATAACATGCCAACACAAGAATGATCAGAAGCAAATGAATATATGTAAAATGGCTTATCATAATCAGGGCTTACCAGTACTGCGGCATCAATAATGGCCTTTTTAATCTCAACAAATGCTTCTTTTTCCTTTGCATTCCATTCAATTTTAGCTTCTTACTTCAATAATGCATTCAATGGTTTGACTATCTCAGCAAATCATGTGATAAACTTCCTTACAAAGTTTATTTTACCAAAGAATGACTTCATTTCTTTTTTACTAGCTGGTGGCTAAATCTTGAGTATGGCCTCCACTCATTCAGGATCAATAGCAACGCCTTTCTCTGAGACAACATGTCCTAGAAATTTTCCTTCAGTAACTCCAAAGATACACTTCTTTGGATTAAGAGATATGCCAAACTCTCTACATTTCTGGAACACCTTGCATAAATTTGATGTGATCACCTCTCTTCTTGGAAAAGACTGTCAAATCATACATATAGATAATGATGCATTTAATAATGATGTCTTTGAAAGAAATTTCCATTGCCCTTTGGAATGTGGCTCCAACATTAATCAAACCGAAGGGCATCTTCCTATAGGAAAAAGTACCCCACTTAGTGGTGAAGGCAGTTTTATGTCTGTACTCATATTGTACCATAACTTGATTATACCTAGAATAGCCATCCAAAAAAGACATCATCTGAGATCCATTAACAATTTGGAGTACCTCATCCAATGAGGGGACTGGATAATTATCCTTCTTAGATGCCTGATTCAAGTTCCTCAAATCCACACACAGTCTGATTTTTCCCTTCTTTTTTCTCACAAGAACCAAGTTTGCAACCCAAGTTGAATGTCTGGCTGGGAATATGATCCTAGCAGACAATAATTTCTACACTTCCTTTTGAATTATAGGCTCCAGTAGGGCATTAATTGGTCTTTGTCTCTACCTAAAGGGTCTTACTCCTATTTTTAGAGGTATAGTATGAGTTATAATTGATGTGTCATACATTTTCAAGTCTTCATAACTCCAAGCTATCACATCTTGATATCTATGTATTGCATCAATTATTCCTTTTCTCTCCTCTAGGGAACATACCTTACCAATGAAGACATTCTTAATATCATCTTGAGTTCCCATATTGTGTGTCTCACATTGCCCACTGATGAATTGTTTCTTAGCATCTTGTTCTTGATTTTTGACCTTATCCAAATCAAAAATCCTTTCCAGTTGTACCATTCCTCTTGGAATTGTATTAGTTTTCAAGTTAATTACCCCTTCCAATTCCATCTCTTCTTCTTGGGGTTCAACTTCATCAATAATATGAGAAGTAAAGACATCTGTACTTGTGATAAAATCCAGAATATGCTTATCATCTTCAAATACCTAGAAATTGGTAACATTGTTAGGTACTAAAGGCACCGGGGTCAATTCTACAGTGAACTTCTTCAATCCAGAAAGAGACAAAGGCTGAAAAGTGCTTACCACCTGAGCAAGGGAATCTATTGTTTTATTCCTATGACGTGGTATCAACCAAATGTTGAAGGCATCAAATCCTTCAATAATATCCCATACTCTATGCCTATAGTTAGTCATCCTTCTATCATGACATGAGTACTTCTTCCTGACTTGTTTGACCACTAACTCAGAGTCCCCAAAGACTTGCAATATCTTAACCTTTTTTCTTAATGCCATAAGCAGCCCATGAATCAAAGCTTCATACTCTGCTACATTATTTGTACAATGGAACTGGAGTCAATAAGCAGGAAAGAAAGTCTTACCTTTTGGACTGAGTAATTGAAATCCTGCCCTAACTCCTTGCTTTGACTTGGATCCATGAAATCTCAAAGTCCAACAACCAGTAACTACAAAATTCATTGCTATATCTTTTGTACTATTGCTGCTAGAGGACACCTTAGATAGCATCACTTTCTTCCCTCTAGGGTCCTCTTTAGTACTTTGCACATTAATACTGACTACTGGAGTGGGGTTTATAAAATTCTGCACTTGCTCTACTACTGTCTGACATAAGTAGCACTCCAACTCTGAGTGAGAAGCATTGTGAACTCTACACCAGTTGGGAAAGAGTAGTTCTTCAAAATTCATTCCTCTACCAAGATGAATCTGGTTTTCAATACGTCGCTGAATAAATTCTTAAAAATTATCAAGTAGGCTGAGCTAATTATAATTAGGGTTATCATCATTCTCAACTGGTTCCATCAAAGCACCAGTGCTACCAAATTCTTCTGTGAAATCAGTAGGCATTGTATGCAGCATAAGGACCTCTTCTGGATCAGATTCCTCAAAAGGGGTAGTGAGGATGTAATTTCCCATGCTCACCTCTGATATCAGGACCTCATTTAAAGTGTTCTGATATTCTGTAATCATATACTTCATCTTGGGCTCTCTTTCAATCCTGATATGATTCGGAACCCCTTTCCAGGGAAGCAACATATGAGATTGATCAATTGATACATATCCATTCAGGGCCTTGGTAAAATCCCTTCCCAAAATCAAACCGTAGGCATCAGGTGTATTTGCCACCTGAATATTAATAACTTGCTGGATTCTAGGGTCAGAGGAAACCTGTATATGGATCATATTCAATTCTCCTACAATGTTAACTTCAGTCCTATCCAATTGTGTAACTTTATTTTGAGATTCAACAAGAGTAATACCTAAAGCTCAACAGACACCAAAGGGCATTACGTTGGTAGAGGCACTTGAATCTAACAAGCAATTGTGCAAATGCATACCAAATATATGGAACGCGACCAGGAATGGAGGAGTCTCTGTTTTCCCTTGAAATAGAGTTAAGGGAGTGTCTACTTGAGCAACCTAAGTTCTATCTTTCTCTTTTCCCTTATCTCCAAGAGGCACATAAACTTGATTTTGACTCTGATTTTTCCTTCCTACTGTTGGAGAGCTAAATACTTTATTGATACTTTCACTAACCGATCTATCTTGTGAAATGAAATTTTCATTATAAGCTCCGAGAACTACATTCCTAATGGTTGGAACCCTCAATAGCTCAAATGCAGATAGACTTACCTTTAGCTTCTTGATTTCTTATGCAACATATATGGCCAATTGTTCTTCGCTCAAATCAGCAGGAGCTTCTTTTAAAGAGTCCACCACTCTTTCTTTTCTTGCCTCAATACTCCTTCTTTTTGACATGTCCATCTTTGCTTGTCCTTCCTTTGAGAGATACTACTTAGACACATGTAGATGTGATGGATTATTGCTGGCATTAGGATCTAGAGGAGTGGTGAAGTTGTTTGGTGGAATGGAGGTGGTGAAAGGGCCTCTAGCCGGTGGATGTCTATGCGGCATGTCTCTTAAATAATACTTCTTAACAGGCCTCTGGAAATTTTGTACCCCCTCAACATACACTTCTTCTTCATCTAAGGGGCCATTTTCATTTACTGGATTTTCATCAAACAATTGTGAAATTTCATCTCCATTACATACCCAGTCTGCCTCTTCCTTGAGCCAATCTGATTCTTCTTCAGGCACATTGTCTTTGCTCTATGAAAAAGGAGTATGGTTTAGGAACAACACTAGTGAGTCATAGGGAATGGATGGCACCATCTCTTGACTACTCGAATTGTTCTCCACTTCATACTAGAAGATTGAAGCTGCTATTTGGAACTCTTGACAATCTAACTTAGAATGTTGACTTGTGTTATGGAGCCTACACCATCCTGATAAAGTAGCTTTAGCTAAGTATACACCACTAGGAGGCTTTTCTTGATTGACTGGCTGATCCAATAGGGTAGGAACTCCTCCATTGTTAGGCCTCGTGTTCTAAGTCTTGTTCTGTCCTGGTGGCTATCTCCTGTTGAACCCTTGTCCACCACCTTGTCCTCTATCAAAGTTCTAGCCTAAGGATTATCCTTTATCATAATTCTGTCCTCTGTCATTATTGTACCCTCTTTCATTACTATATCCTCGGTCATTGTTGTATCCTTTGTCATGGTTATATCCTCTTTTAGGACATTTCCCTCTATCAAAGTGTTGTCCTTGTTGATTTTCTCAATTTTCTCTGTTCTGATTGGACTGCATATTTATTTGAGGAGCTTGCAATTGACTGTTCTAGTTCCTCAAGTAAGTCACCTCCATATTCAACTTTTTCACTTGTACATATAATTCATCCAGTCTCTCCTGGTCAGGACTTCTGTATGGAGGCTGGCTCACATTATTTTTGAAATACCCTACTCTAGCGCTGGTACTCAATGACTGGTTCAAAACTTTAGAATTCTACAGATATGGGGGATAGCTAGCGTGAGATTGTGGATGCAAAGTCTGATTCACACTTTGCTGGGGATAGCTGACTATAGGTGGAATTTGACTCATTGGAGGCCCTAGGTGAGGAACCATAGGCAACTGAGGAACTAGAATCATGATTGGAGTGTGACTAGCAAGAGCCTGATTGAGAGCTGGGACTTGTCTGGGGTGACCAACGGGTCCTAATGATGGTAAAGGTCCAGAAAAATGTTGTCTTAAGGTAGTGCTAACCTTTACAACTTCCGTATATGCATCAAGTAGAGTATTAGGAGGATTGTTTCTCCACTTCATGAAGGTAGCTGTCAGACTATCAAGTCCCTCATAAGAGACTTCTAAAGCAGTGTCATCATCAATAGCATAGGGGGCCTACAGGCGGGTATAGGCATGATGGAACCTATTGTTAAAGGACCCTATAGGCTCATTGACTTCTCTCTTAACATTAGTGAACTAATGATAGAGCTCATTGGAACTAATGGGAATCCTAAACTTTTGCAGGAATGCAGTCTCTAGTTTAGTCCAATGCTAGATAGACCCGACAGGTAAGTGATTATACCAATAGAATGCATCTTCTCTGAAGGAATAAGGAAAGAGCCTACATGCTACATCCTCATGATTGATTCCCCTATCCTTGAGGCTAGTTTGAAAGATCATGATGTGTTCTTCAATAGTTCTATTGGGATCATTAACATGGAACTTTGAACAAAAGTGCTAGGGTTCTTGGGCATAACATTGTAATTGGTGAACCTCAATGGAGATGGCTTATTAGCTAGGAAAGCCATTGGTGGAGGTGGGGGTGGTAATGGCTGATTTATAGCTGGCTGAGTTTGTTGGATGGGAATGTCCTAAGACTCAGACTCACATGAACTTGATGAAGATGAGAATGATGGAGATGACTGTGTGGATGATGATTCTCCCCTTCTGTTGGTCCTTCTTGACCTAGTAGGGGCTGGTAATTCTTGAAATTCCTCCTCTCCTAGAGTATATCTGGTTCTTCTTTTGAATCTTTTAGGAGAGATGACAAACAAAAATTGATCTAGCTTAGCTTATTCAAGCCCTCCTTCTAGCGCCAATCTATTGATGGTGTTTTCTACACAACAACAACTCAGACAAAATATGATATCCTATCTATCTTGAAAGGTAAGTCTCTATCAGCAAGCCTCAAAAGATAACCCCAAGGTCTCTAATGCTAGGTCTTGACAATGCATAAACAACTCAGTGATAAACATGAAAATGCTGGTAATCACAATGGGACCTTACTATAAGCAAATATTGAATCTTGATAACTTATAAGATCTTGCAATACTGTGATACTTAAAATCCTAGATCTAACCCAAATGATAAAAGAAAATGCAAAAGATAAAGGTTTTAAAGAGTTATCTAAATTTAAAACTATTCCTAAGATTAATAATGCAAATGAGAAAATACTTGAAATGGACCAATCCCTTAAAAACCAATTCCTACTCAACCCAGATAAATTTGCAATCTTCTGAAGTGTTAAATATTTTCAAATCATGAACATTCATTCAAGACAATCCTGTTGCAAATAAAATGAATAATCTTCACAATCGAACTAAACACAATGAATATGTGGTTCAGGTTGACTTTTCCAAACAACTACAATCAGATAGTTGCTAGGAGTATAGACCAGAGATAGCTACAAACACTTCAAGTATCAAATCACAACACCATTAAACAAATCTAATTCTCAATCTAACTTACATCAACTATTTTCAAAGAAATTTTAAAGATAGAATAACAAGAACCATGCTAGATAAGAATAACACAAGTATGGCACCAAGTCATAATGTCAGATGGCAGATTATACTTGCTTGGGATTTAGAGTCCTCGAGAATTTCTGTAGAAGGATTGCCCGAGCTACGTTCTTTGGGAGAAATGCTCTCTCGAGGGAATGACATTGTCAGGATTTTCAAACCTCCATATTATTCGATGACAGTCTTCAATGATGTAGACCTCCTCATGCATTGGTTTCTGAAACCTCAGACCAGACTGAGGCTATCTTGCTCTCAGGAATCCTACTGTTTACATATAGCTTCATTCTTTCTGCCTTAGTGATGGAGGATCCCTCTGTGTCTCTCTTAGCCTTTCCAGCCGCTGCCTTGCTAGACTCAGCCTGCATCCATCAAATTCCAACATGAAAATCTGATTGTTGAAAAAAAATTCATCAAAGTGTTAGCTCAAAATCATGATAAAACTATTAAATCAACCCTTAAGCATCAAAACTAAGAAGTTCAGGATTTCGAGCTAACCGGGGAAAACCAGCCTGGGAGGAATTTCAAAAAATTCTGAACCAGGTGGATTCTCCCAATGAGGCACCAATATCAACAATAGATTATCAAAATGAACAAAAGAATGCATGAATCATTGTGTAATCTATTAAATTAAGCATAGAATATCAAGCATTCATCATCCAAAATCATTCTTCCATCTAGCATCTCAAGTGGCACAATACTTAGCAGAAAATTTAGAAAAAACTAGCCTGACCGGAATTTTGCGAAGAGCGCAAAACTCTGAACACCAGCACATTTCTCAGAGACCGAAGGAATCCGGGAAAATCCAGCCAGAAAGGAAAGTCCCGAAGTTAGGAAAAAACCTAGAGATCGCTGTGACATTTGGTTTGTCAGAATGAAACTTATATCTCACGACGACGGTAGATGTCTCACCGATCGAACCATTCTGGATGCATATTGCTATGACTCCTACTGACAGAATGTTTGGAAGTCATCAGTGAGATGAGTGAGTTAAGAGTGATCCCTGTCGATAACGTTTGTCTTGCTGATGGGTTCTGTGATCGAACACTTTGGCATCGAGGAGACACATTTTAGTGTCTCACCGACATGCAATACAGTTGAACGCTTTGATCGAATGAACTAGGGTGAAATACCAGATAAGCACTGAGAATCCTTAAACCCTAAACGCAACCCTAGTTTAACATATTCAATCGTCAATCACGTAGAGTCTAGCTCCTAGACAAATTTAAATCATAAAGCATCTAAAATCAATAGCAACTTGAGAGTCCAGATTGAAACCACATACCATGAATAGATCAAATTCAACCACCAACGCAATGAGCTGCTAACTCGGATTCCCTAGCGACCAAATCAACTTGAAACACCAGAAATCCACGCACGAGCAAGCAATTTAAGAAATTCAAGCTTCAACTCATGCAATCTCAGATGTAAGAACAAATTCACAACAAAGATGAGAGCAAGTGATCCCAAATCCCTTTAAATTTGACCTCAGAAATCTCACCCAGGTGCACTAATGGTGTAGACAACACGAAATGGAGAAATTCAGGAATCTGATGGCGAAACGGAATCCAAAAAAATCCAAACCAGGTGGAATTTTGTGGAGTCCTGAATTTTTCAGACTTCAACGCTAAAGTTACCTTGCCAGGCTTTGGATGGAATCCAAGGAAATCTGGATGGGAAAAATAATCCTGACCCTGAGTGAGCACCTGAATTGTTCAAAACTTAAGTTTCTCATTGTGCGACCTAGGGGAATGAATTGGGTGGGCTAGATGAAAATCCAAGGACCTCAAAAGAAATTAGGACAATAAAATCAATAGGCCCAAAAGATACCAAAATACCAGAGAAAAAGAGGGTCCCTACTTTCAGTGGGGTGTGTGTGCGAAACTGCACATCATTGTCCCTTTCTCAAACTCCCCCTCCCTTCTGGTCTAAAGTGTGGATAAAACACTTGACTCCTAAAGTCAATATCTTCTTCTATATTATGCTTCAGAATAAGGTGCTTACGGTGGATAATCTTTGTAAACATGGATTTCGAATCCCCAACAGATGTTACCTTTACAAGTGCAAGGAGGAGTAAGCTAACCACTTGTTTCTCCACTGCCCGTTTGTTTCCATAATCTGGGTAAATTTTTTAGCCCTCTAGAATATCTCTTGGGTGTTTCCCCTTTCCATTAAAGATTTCTTTTTACAATGGAAAGATCCATCTCCCTTCATTCAAAGGTTATGGGCTTATATCTTCCCTTTTGTTGTTTGGGGGGTGTGGAAAGAACGTAATAACAGACTTTTCAGGGATAAGGAGATGACAGAGAATAATGTTTTTGGAAAAAAAAAGGATTATAAAGGAAAACTTCAATGTTATTCCCCAAAAAGCTCTTAACCTTGAAGCAGTGGTGTGGACTCCCTATGATCTAATGATAACAAAGGATTGGAATATTAAAATGGATGTTTCTTTTGCATCCAAGCCAACTAAGAAAAGTAGGGAGGGTGTGTGTTGGACCTTTCCTCCAAATGCTTGGTCTAAGGCCAACTTTGATGGCGCTATGAAGGGAAATCCAGGGATGGTTAGAAGTGGAAGTGTGTTAAGGGACTCAAATGGTAAATTTATGGTGGCTGTGGCCATTTCCCTAGGTCATCAAACCAACCATGTGGTGGAGGCTATAGGAGCTTTTCAAGTTTTAAAGTTAGCTCATAATTTGAATATAAACAATTTATGGCTTGAAGGGAATTCTAAAAACATCATTGACTGTCTCCTAGGTAGGACTCCCCCCTCTTGGTCGATAAATAATTGGATTGATGAAACAAAGTATATTCTAGATAGGTTCGATAAAGTAAAAGTCTCACACGTCTACAGGGAAGGTAATAGCATGGCGGATTACTTTGTGAATGAGGGGGTAACGAGGCAAGGATTGAACACATGGAAATTTTTTAGAGATTTGAGAGTTAAAGTCAGGGCCCTACTAGATTATGATATTACACATGGGAAAGAGGGAAATATATTTAATGATTAAAGGGAAAAGGTCTAAGTACATCAAAATCAAGAGATTTGATGGGGCCATGTCATATTACTTAGTTGGGAAGAAAAAGTAGCATGCTTTGTTGGTTCTTTGGAATGGCTGTGTAAATTTGCAACAGGTGCTCGACACTGGTAGAGTCTGCAGCAAGGTGCAAATGAAAATCAGGGGGATAGGAAAAGAGTTGAGCCAAATAGCTACGAGGTGCACATGAGGAATGCTAAGGTTTGGAAGCAGGTTGTAAGAGGTGGTTTGGTTCCATTTCTGGAAAAAATTCATGGGCCTGATACTATGGCCATAGACTATTTTGAGAAGAATTGGAACAATGGTGAAATAATCCTCTTTGGGAGAAAGGTGAAATTGGATGAGAAAACTATAGGGGAGGTGACTAGAATGTCCACTGATGGTGTGAATTTTTATCACGACATAAGGGTTTCTGACGAGGCGGTAATCAAATTCCCTAAGAAGGAAAAGGAGAAAATGAAACTGGTCAAAATTTCCAACAACTATTCTGAAATTTACACCAACAAGGTGTTGTGGAGAAAGGTGCTTCATGTCATAATGGAGTATATTACCCTAGACGAGAGATTCACCAAAGTTTATGGTCATCATTTTTCTATTCTTAACCACTTCCGCAATAAGGTATAGATTTCTCTGCCTCATTATCTATCCTATTCATTGAGCAATAGCCGTGAGGACCACAAGAAAAATCCCAAGAGATACCCTATTCTTCATCCTAGTCTTATTAGGTTAGTATATGAACACTATCAAAGCCTGCCAGCTTTATCCAAACCGGTTTCCTCCACGACATTTAAGGACTATGATATGGATAGTGGGGGTTCAGAGAATTAGTCTAACTAGGAGAGAATTGTTGAAGCCCACCCATCCTCTGTGTTGTTTGGTAAGAAAAACCAACCTAGAAAATTCTAGCTAGCTAAAGCTAAACTTTAGACCTACCCCGACTGCCCTGTCCCCATAAAGAATCCCACTCTCAAGGGCTCCCCTGCCAATAAGTCAGTTTCCTACTTTGCAGACTCTATGGAGGACAAAGCTGAGAACCCTGAAGTTAGTTGAAACTCTGTGTCCTCCCCTCCTACCTCTTTTAGAATTGATGGTACCTATTGTGCAGTTTTCGCACACATGCCCCGCTGAAAGAAGGGACCCTCTTTTTCTTTGGTTTTTGAGGTCTTGGCCCTTTCATTTTGAGGATTTATCTTGCTATGGCATGTGCTTAAATGTTTATTTTGATTGCCTAAGTGATTCCCTTAAATTATTTATTGAAAATATTAAGTTTTGGGTGAATTTTGGGTTTTTACTGTGGTTCAAGATTTTCTACCCTAGCCGGATTTTCC